>JANTPZ010000305.1:0-29640 GCA_025593235.1 Vachellia pachyceras | reverse complement strand
GGGGGGGGGGGGGGGGGGGGGGGGGGGGGGGGGGGGGGGGGGTTCTGGTCTTTGTTGAATGTTGAGTTCGTGAGAGAGAAACGCCTATATTCCCCCAAAAGTAATTGCGGATTCAATAGGCCTGGAAAGTTGCTGCCCCCTACCTCTCACCCTCTCTTTTTATCGCTATATTAAGTTTTTGAAGTACCAAATCTATTGATGATAAGGGAATATCTCAGGAACGAGAAGTTAAAACTTTTTATGCTGGTTTAGCCAAGATGGCTTATGATCTCATAATTTTTTTTTTACTTTTTTACCAATCACCACCTTTTTTATAGTAGATGCGGTTGATAGGGGATTTTTACCCTTTTAAATTTTTGTAATGCTCTGCTTTTATCAATAGATTTTATGTTTCTATTGAAAAAAACTTTTTATGCCCTAACCCTTGGGGTACTTTTAATTAAATAAAAAAGTTTTATCTTGTGTCTTAAATATAGAGTTAGATAACTAATACATTATTTGGTCCACAATATAAGTCATCATAACTAATTCACTATAACCCATAAATTGTAGTTGATTTAAATTAAATAGGGTTTTGAAAATATAAATAGTTACATTTAAGCATTAATTACTTTCAAAGTGATAATATTATGGACAAAAGAATTGTTCTAGAAGTTGTTTATATTGTGGATTGAGGGTATGTAGAGATTAAGAAAATTAAAGTTAATGTATACTAATTATTTAGTCATCTGCATTGAATAATATCCCTTGACAAAAATCCTAAAATATATGTAATCAATAGGGATAGGTTGGGAGAAAAATTATAAATTTTGAAGATGAAGTTAATTAACTTCTTATACTTATCCTAACTTGCAAGTATAATTAAGGAAATTATTTTTATTTATATTTTAAATAATAATATCTTTTGTTAAATTTTAAAGTTTCGCATACTAATTATAATCGTGCTATATTGTATAGTTGCAACTTAGTATATATTATGTGCAATAAGAAGAGTTTTAACAACAACAAAACCTGGTCCCACTAGGTGTGGTTGGTTACAAGGATCAAATGACATCATTGTGCTTTATCGCAAGCCATATCTTTGGATAAATTATTAACCAAAATATTTCTCTCTATCACTTCATTGAAAATGCACTTCACTCTTTTTATTTACTTATTCTTAAAGGACTCCACACTCTGAGTTTAATAAGAAGAGTTTCATAAATAAAATTTCTAATTTTAGAAAAGTTGGTGAACAATCAAAATTAGAAAATTTATAAAATCCATTCAACATTAGTCAAGTGATTATTAATTTCAGCAGTGATGTGTTAATAAATATAAGCATGGACGAAAATTAACAAAGTTACAATAAATGTGCCTTTTAGTATAATAAATTATTTCCGTAATGAAAGAAAGTTTTCTCATATTTTCAAAACATAAAAATGGGGATGTAATTTGAATCATTTTTACCCTAGAAAAATATATTCTTTTTAATTCTTAATTTTTCTCTCAGTTATTGATGCAATCTCCGAACTTTGACCTACACAATTCAATCTTTGTAGCATATTGAGTTAAGGAATTATAACTATCGCCTTGTTTCGTGTAAACAAGAAATATAAAGACATATTAATTTGAGTAAAAATATATCGAGATTGAATTGTTTTGAGTGAAAGTATATAAAGGAATTTATGCTTGAGAAAAAAAAATCAGAAACCAAAAGCCATATATTTTCACTTTCATCCTTATTTATCTCATTCTTTATAAGCCAGCGAAGTTCATTCATTTGTTAATAATCAAATGAAGTTTTAAACAATTAATTCAAGTTGCAATGAGTGATAAAGGCTTGTCATTCAAGTATGTAGTTGACGGTTTGAGTCAGAACCCTTATGAATCCTTAGTTAGTCAGAATAAGTTAACCCTTTCTTCTTAGTACTTTGACGAGTATGATCTTAATTTATATATTGATGAAATTATTCGTCTATCTTCAGTGAATGTCTTTAGTGGATTTTAGTTAAAGTGGTCCACCACTTAGTGGGATCATGACTCAAAACTGGCTGTTATCTGGACTGAGATTGCAATTATTACTAGTTCTATGCAAATACACACATTTATGACGTTTTAGAGGGGAAAATTGAATACATTTAATGTAAATTATTGCATCGTGAGCTTTGAAAAATCATCAAAACCCGATTTTAAATAAATGATAATAATACTAATACATCTAATCTTTAATATAAGATGCAGTTGATTAATTTAGAGATATTAATGAAGAAAAATGGATTACTTTAAAGTAATTATATTTCTCATTTTTTAAACTAATTTTTCTGACTTATAAATTAATTTATGATCCAATTATACATACACACAAGTTTTTCAAATATATCATCTAAAATATGTTATAATTAAATCATTTATCTAAATTCATCAATCTTCCTAAATTAGTTAGTTGACTCTTATATTAAGGGTAAGAAGTCTTACTACTGTATTTAATTTGATAAATTTTAAGTTTACCTTTAAAATATAGGAAAATAGAAAGGTAAATTAGGTTTATATCATACCAAACTTGACTCTACAATCCAGTCTCGTACCAGAGATCCCAGTTGGAGATAGCAAATGAAGAGAATGAAATGGACTTAAAATTACTTTACAGCTCACAATGTCCTACCTAGGTCTAGAGAGGTTGTCTAGTCAATTTAGGGTCTAAAATAAACTCTTACTAGCATTTATAAATGGTATAGCACCCTTATTAACAGACTATTCATATCATATTAAATTAAATTCAATCAATGGCAGCACATTCTTTTTGTATTAGCCTAACTTTTTTGAATTATATAAGTACAATCATTAATTAATCTAATAATTCAAAAAAGCTAATCCAATCCATAAATGAAAGATTATCTTTTTATAAAAATTAATATAACCGAATTTTCTAATAGTTGTTTGACTAAAATCAAGCTTTGATCCAAGAAGTAGTTATGGATATATTAATATTTTTATTTCTACATTTAAGATATTATATGAACCCACAAAGGTTGATCCAATTAAAAATGAGCTTATTTATAAGGGAGATTTATTGTAAGGTCCCAAGGAAGGAAGTTATTTATGAAAAGGTTCCAAGAGTTGTCAATGGCAGTTGCTCCACTTGTCAATGGTGTTCATTGACTTGTCATTGACATTTGACAACCTCTTGGGTTATTTTCATAAATAACTTCATTCCTTATGACGTTACAATAAATTCCCTGTTCATAATGTATAAGATTGTAAATTCAAATCTCACCATCAATATAAGGATATTATTGACAAGCAATTTGGAAATATATGTGTAATTGCTCTTTCAATATGAAGGCATGCACTGGTGTACTAAGAACATAACGAAAAAATACTATTATATAAACACAAGCATTTCAAACTTGAATCAAAAGTTCATTGGTAATTTCTCCTCTCCATCGCCAATTCAATTCTAAGAGCCCTGATATACCCTCAAAATCTGAATTTTTTTCGTTTTAAAAATTACTTCAATCATATTTTCTTATAATGTCAGCAATTGGAGTGGTGTTAAGACAGCCTTTTCCAGAAATGGATGTGCGTGCAACTGTGTATGTATGTGAAAGTGTGTGTGGTGTTGGAAGGGAGAGAGGAAAGGGACGTGTGCATGGGAGTGATTAGCTTTGGGTCATTCACCTGTTGTTTTCACAGTTAATGAGAGAAGGCTACCTCGATTCTCTACAATTCCATTTCATGTTGATGATGGCTCTTTTAGGGCATGTCAAATCAAATTTTTTTCTAAATAATGTTAATACAAATAATATTATTATAATTAAAATGCAAAAATTTCTATGAAAAGTGTAAAAATATAGGTGAACTTTAAAATTAAAGCAAAAATGACGCACTCATTAAAATTACCTGGTTAGATTTGTGATGAGATATACTGTTTTCTTCTTCTACAAAAAAAGTAATGGGTATTAGCTAATTTAACCGGTTGTGTCATTTTTTTGATTTTAAAGTGCATAGATATTTTTATACTTTAGAAACTGTTATGGTATTAGCACACATTTGTTATAAATTTATGGTTATTTTCACACATTATTATTATTATTATAAACATTAATACTTAAAATGAAAAATTCCCAGCAAGGCGGGCCACTGCAATCTAGATGCTACGTTATAACACCTTTTTGTTTTCTATATATTGTAACGTTTTGAGTGTTGAATGCTTCCCACCTACCTTCCCTCTCATTAATTTTCCCTCTTATTTGTAGCAATCAATTCAATCATGTATCTCCTGCCCCACACATTTACATAAATATGAGTGTGCAGGGAAAATTGTACACATTTACATAAATATGAGTGTGCAGGGAAAATTGTATGTGTCCCACACATCCATGCGTTAAAGAATGATTGACAAATATATAATTAGTGGTATTTGGATTAACTTATTTTAAGTGATTTATGAAGTTGTTTATAAGCATGTTAGAAGAGTTTTATTACGACTTATGTGAAAATGCTTTTTAATTGCTTCTCATGTTTCCTAAACAAGCATTAATTGATTGATTCTTGATTTGGTTTGCAATTATTTTGTGATGCAAGGTTTGCAATTTTAAGATGGATCACAATTCTCACTTTTTTACATAAAATTTGAGATCTTCCTTCTTGTTCTAAATATAATATCATTTTTTTGAGTTTTAGTTTGCCCATGATATAAAGCCTACTTCCTTTTTTTTTAATATATAATAGCTTATGAGTGGGTAATTTTTATACAGACATTTTTCTGCATTTACAGAGATTCAAACTCAACATCTCGTGCCCAAAGGAACAAACCCTCATCCGTGAGGACCGACGTACGTTGGTTATAAGATATCATTTCTTCTTGTCTTATAATTTTTTTCATACCACCCTTACTTAGTGGATATTTTTATCTTTACATATTAAATTTTAATTAAAATGTTGCAAATTCTCTACATATTAATTAGAAATAACAAATCAACATATCTAATTTTCTTAATATCTACAAACTAGTTAAAAAGATATTATATTTAGGACCATATTAAGTATTTCATATACATTATTTTTATCCTATTATTGTTCAATAGTAACAGTTCCCTTTTGATGCTTTATTTATTAAACATTTTTTTGAAAAAATTGTCGCAAATTCTTTACGTTTTATTTTCCAATCTACTTATATAGCTTGCTGAATTGGTTGTTAGTCTTTAATTTCCATTCATGTGCAAAGGTTTCAATTAAATGTTCCCATTCAATTCTTAATCTTTTGTACGTAGAAGTCAATATTATGCGAAAACATTTACATGTGGAACAAAATACATTAATGATGTTTAAGACCTTAAAAATCAAAATTATTAACAAGGTCACCAAACCATTCAAGGATACCGTTAGTTCTTCTAAAAATTACAGCTTGATATTTAGAATATGGTAAGAATAATGATTTATATTTATAATTTTAAAAAGTATTTGTGGTCGACTTTGATTGCCTAGTCTAGCTAGTTGTCTAGTTGATATAGCCTTTTCGAAATCGAAGTCTCCAAAATAATATTCTGAATGCAACTTTTGCAAATAGCAAACTTATAACATATAACTAAGTTGACCCTACCAATAGGGTTAAGACTAGTTGAATAAACTTACAATATAGTGAATTAAGGTTTGAATTTTCATTATTGTCCTCATTTAATACTTGATTCAAATTTTGTCTTTAATATAAAAATACTCTTGTTTAGAAAAAAAAAAGTAGTCCATTTGTATTCCACAAGATATAGGAAAAAAGTGGCATCGCTTGTTAGAAATATATTTTTT
This sequence comes from Vachellia pachyceras, assembly GCA_025593235.1. NCBI lineage: Eukaryota > Viridiplantae > Streptophyta > Magnoliopsida > Fabales > Fabaceae > Vachellia > Vachellia pachyceras. The sequence goes on along the minus strand of JANTPZ010000305.1, from coordinate 23,856 downwards.
ATATTTTATAAGTGGGCCTCGTGCGTGATTCGGTACAATGTAATAAATTATATGTATTATTTATACACTATATATTTATATTCGTTTTTCATATGTTTATATAATATTAAACGCCTTAAGTGTCATTCACTACAAAAAAAGATAGTATCAGCAGCAGTTATTTTATAAATTTGTATCCGTTTTAATCACAACAAGTGTACGTATAGCGGTTCCCTAATCCGATGCAAAAACCATTGTGGCAAATGGTTTAACAACGATTTTACAAAACTGATACGCATATAGTCAAACCCATTACTAAATTTGTAGCATTTCTAATAAACTGTTGCAAACGAAGCCGGGCTGGAATCACGCGGAAATATTTGTAGTGGGTATGAAATCGCTACTAATCAGATTTTGTGTCTTGAATTTTGTAGTGTTTATAAACCACTACTAAAATGTGATAATTGAAAAAATAACAAACTATAGTAGCAATTATATTTTTAGATGAAAATTAAATTTGTCGTCAAAATTTTTAGTGTGGGAAAAATTTCCCACCAATAGTTTGCAATGGTTTTAAAACTGCCACTAGTTTCATGTAGATTCACAATTAGCCCGCCATATTTTTGACAAAATTATATCGATCAACGTTTATAACAATTCTAAAAACTGCTACTAAAATTTTCCAAAATAAAAAAATGAATTTTAAATATTTTAATTTGAATTAATTATTTAAATATAACAAAATAAATTTTATTTATAAAATGTTGGTTATTATTAAAATAATTAATTCAAAGTTAATATTAGTAATTATAGGATATATGCAGAATGTAATAAAAATGACAAAAAACCTGAAAAATGAGAAAACATTAGTATATTAAGAAATTATTATTAAATTAATTAACAAGAAATTGCATTATCACATGAATAACAAGAAAATCAATTAATATAATCAAAAGATAAAATAAGAATAAATTGTGAGAAGCAAAATAAAAAAGAACACAGAACGCTACTATGATAGAATCTTTGAGTTGAGTCTTGCAATTGAAACAAAGACAATCTTGCAGATGAAAGAAAGATAAGGAGAAGGGAATGAGATGAAGAATCAGAAAAGAGAGAAGAAAGAAAGAGCAAAAAAAGAAATGGAATGAATGGAGTATTTATAGGATGTCTGGTAAGACTTAGAAGCGGTTTAGGTAACAATATTTTGCAACGGTTATATTAGTAGCGGTTTGTTTTAGCAACGCTTTATTTTTTTCGTAGCCTTTTTTTTGGTTTTTGTACCGGTTCAAAACCGCTATTAAATATGTCGGTTTTAAAAAAATTCTTGCAGACTGATACAAATTAAACTACATATATTACATATATGAATTATTTATTCATCATCATCATCAACCCTGACAAGGGGTAAATCACCTTAAGATTCAGGAAAGAAGTTTTAAAATCAATAGGATGAAATGGCTTTGCCTCATAGGTGATGTGTTCATCACTGCCACCTATGTCATAAAGATCTCTAGGCTTAAGATGAACAATCATACTCTAATCTTTATGTTTCTCATCCTCCACATAACAAATTTATTATATCTTTGATGCTAGAATATACAACTCATCATCTTGATATTCACCTATGTGAATAAGCCTTGAGAAATTTATAGATGTGATTCCTAGCTCATCTATAGTGATTTCATGAGGAGTTGTCATATTTGCCTATGAATACTTGAATAACGTGACGGTGAATTACCTATGATAATTCAGTTTGATAATATCAATCAATTTTCAGTAGTAGGGGACACCTCTGAGATCCATGTCACTGTCACTGCTGCTCGCATAGCTTCGTGTACCAAAAGTCTCAAAAACCCCGAAAAATTTGGGTGAGAGAACTTTGATCGTGTGAAACAGTGTAGAACTTGAACATATTGATGTTGTATACAGCAAACCTTTTCGCATACTGAAGCCGGTCAATTGCAAGACTTGTCAAATCAGCTAGGTGAGAGTTGTTGTCATTGCGTACTCGGTGTGCAAACCAACTTGAGAACTCTCTATGCATCATTCTATCAACCTTAATAGATGTTTGTGTCCGGATACGTATTTGACACTTGAAATAACTTTAAAACTTTCTATTATGATTAAGCTAATATGAGTGGACAAATATAATTTCAATTTATAAACAAATAAGTTTGTGCAATACTCAATGAATGAAAGATTAACTTAACTGCAGTTTATTATGACATGTTTGTGTGCTTGTAGCATCTTATTAGAAGTGGGATTCTAGTATTGATGTCCTCCAATTTGTTCTTAATTGAAGGGAAAAAACTTGTCGATATCGACTGATCAATATCAGGGCAATCATCAACATGAGGACAAATAAGTTAGTAAAACCAATATCATGTCAATCATCAACACAAAGACAAATAATCAGTTGTAGTTCTAGTAGAGTTGTTACTCAAAATGCTGCAAATTCCTACCATTGTCTCAAAAACAAATATTTTTGTAGTGGTTTGTCGAACCACTATAAAATACATGAGACTTCGCGACCTTTTGTATTTGCAGCAGTTTGATCGTCAAAAATCGCTGCAAATATAGTAGTAGAATTGAAATTTTGTAGCAATTATGGAACCACTTCCAATTTAGAGAATCTTTGTATTTTGCAACAATATTTTATTGCATAATCGCTGCAAATGACAGTTACTATTTTGGTGCATTTTCCCTACCAATTTGGCTCCATATTCATAGTGGTTTATAATCACTACTAGTATGTGTCATGCGTTAGTCTATCTTGAGCATTGCAAGTTAGTAGCGGTTTAACTAGAAACCACTACAAATCATTAATTTAGTAGCGTTTTATAATTGATAGGTTTGATTATCCATAAAAAAATTATATCATGGTTTAACTGCATGAATCAAATTATGGTCCAAGACCTAGAATATCAATTCTTATTTTCTTGGGAATATAATTAAAATATGGAAATGGAAGTACACCTATATCGGTTTTTCAATGTGATTTACAGTCTACAAGATAAGTATATAATATATTTTGTCTTAACTTGTGTGAATATGAATTTATACTGCTATGTCAAACAGACTACACATTTCTTTTGAATTGTTTATGGAATCATGAACATTTATTCTTTACTAGATTGTTGCCATAAAGAATTACTAAATTTCTCTAATTAGTGGGGTAGAGAATATTTTCTGCATATCATCAACTTGAAAACCACAACTCTTATTTATAGTCTTAAATTGTTATATCAGCAATTTGGCCCCTCAACAAATTATAAATATCATATGATTTCTATACATTAATTCGATGATAATTATATTCCTAAGTCTTACAATTTCAATTCAAAATAAAATCATTTTAGTTAGGATTAATTAGATAATGGCCACAAATTTCAATAGTTACATGTGCAGCGCGCCTAGGCCTAGATCTAACAATAATTAGGATAATGCATTTTCAATTTTAAAAAGTTAGTATAGATTTTTCCAAAAGAAAAAATTCACATATTTTAAAATTCTCTACAGTTAAAAATTAGTATTTACGTTTACAGAAACAAAACTCAGTTCTAGTTTTCTCCTAGCACTATCTTCTATTCTAAAGATAGGAGTTAATCGTAGGGTTTGCTTCAGTTCTAATGTAAGTTATTCATCCAATTTTTCTATTTTAAACTCTTTCTATTTTATAGATTAAACTTTTTCTATTTATTGCATTTTATTGAAGGAGTAATTTTGATACAAATAATTAAAAGGGATAATTTGAAATACCGACACACATTCTTTACAATCAATTGATTAAACTAATTTTTTAATAGTTATAAATTAATTGCATATTACACTAATTTTAATGTAAGACCTAATTGAAGAATTGATTTTTATCCTAAATGAAAGATTTATCTATCATATTCATTATTTCCCCAGTTTTACCCCATATTAGAACCCCTTCAACAAAGTTGTTGTTTTTCTTTTGAATCAATAGTTGAAGGTTAGTTATTAAACGCCATCCAAAATAAGGTTACTTTAACGAAAATATATCACATGTTATTATAATCAACTAATTTAACTAATTTTATTAATATAATTAAATTAACTAAATAGACCCTACGTTAAACATCCAACCACTATTTCATATATTTATGACGAGGAGTATTAAACAAAAGTCCCACTCCCCACAACAATCAGAGACTAAATTTAATATTCAGCTACCTTGGTGCTCTTGGTTTCTCCTCACTGTATCTAAAGAATTCAGATTTCATCCGCAGAAAACTGAAGAACGCCTAGCTGATTTGACTGATCAGACTTCTCTCTCTCTCACACACACATATACGTACGTGTCAGTGTTAACAGAAGGAAGTGATTTTTTTCGAGTGAGAAAGGGCTTTAGTGATGATCAGGTAAAAATACAAGAGCATTACTGAGAAAAGAAGCAATATTTTAATGGGGAGATTTATTATAAAATCATAAGGAAGGAAGTTATTTATGAAAAGGTCTCAAGAGATTGTCAATGATAAGTCGAAGAGCACAATTGATAAGTGGAGTAGCTACCATTGACAACTTTTAGATCATTTTTATAAATAACTTCATTCATTAAGATCTTACAATAAATCTCTCGTTTTAACGTCGTTGTCTTTCCTTTGTCGTTAGAAAAAATAATGTTTCTTTTGGGCTTGAGGTCCTCTGCTTAAGTTTGTAGCCCTTGTACATTGGGTCTACTGTTCTCTCTCTCTCTCTCTCACACACACACACACACATACAGGTATTTTCCAAAGTAACCCTAACTTTGCTGAAAAAGATGGATGTCGTTTCTCTACCTCCCCTGCTTAAAGGTTATCATAAAGTTTTCGCTATGCTCATCATCATCCATGCCACATTGCCACTTGCCAATTTGGGCTTACATGCTTCGTCGATTCCAAATGTATATACATACATGCACATATGCACACATATATACTGTAGGACTTCGTCCACTAACTTACAAATCTTTGTGGGGTTCCCAAAATGGTGCTGTAGTTTCAGTGTCCTTTGCTAGGGCTTAGCTGGCATGTTGGCCCCATGTTAGGTGAGGGTTTCGAGACGATCAATTTCAACATCTCTCGGGAAAAAAAAAACCAACAACTCTTGGGAATGGTATCATTCAAGTTAGGTGAGTTTCGTGCGCGGTACATACATACAAAGCTGGATATGATGGTCAGGGAGGATGATATAAATGTAGTAATATACTTTCGATTTGACCGACGGCATCTCCAAACTATTTAGAGCTTATACTATTCTTTTTAGAAGTTTACAATATAGGGTTAAGTAGCATTTTTGTCACTAAAGTATACACGTTGGAGCATTATGTATCCGGAAGTTTTTTTGGGACCAGATTCGCTACGGAAGTTTGTAAAACGTAGAATTTTTCACCTGGGCCAATGGAAGCATGATGGACGTTTGCCAAGTAGGATACACAACTAAGGTAGCCTCCAAGTCATTTAACTCCCTAAACCTTTCTTCTTATGAGTGTTTGCCATGCTGCACTCATTCGAATGCGTCATAATCCTCATTCGAATGAAAGAGTCCAACTTTGTTTACGAAGTGAAGTTGGAGTGACTTCGTCGAATAAATTGTAGACCTGATTTGAATAATGGTTTCTAAATTGTTGTTTGCAAGTACAGTTCAAAAGGTGAAGACGCTGCACTCAATCGAATGAGCTATAGCCCACAATCGAATAAGTGCTATAAGATGGTATTACACTTATTCAAATGAATAAGTCCAAATTTTCACCAGGAGCACTCATTCAAATGAGTGCTAGACCTCATTCGAATGAGACATTTTGAACCGTAGTTAATGAAATACGGTTTAGAAAGTGAAGGTGTTGCACTCATTCAAATGAGGCCTAACACTCATTCAAATCAGGAAGTCCAAATGTGCACATTTACAAAGATATGGTACTCATTGAAACGGTTTAGAAATTCCACTTTCAAAACCTTTGTTCCTCTAGAAGGTTTAGAAAGTCCATTTTCTAAACCGTTTGGAAAAAATTTGGTTTAGAAAGTCCATTATTCGAATGAATATAAAATTCATTCGAATGAGTTTACTTTTTATAAAATGTTTAAAAAGTTTAAAATTCAAAATGATGTAAATTCTTCGTTTGATATCCAAATTTGACGAATTACCTACCGTGCGTCTAGTTTCAAATAAGATAGGTTTCACCTTAATATGATATGTGAATTAAGAGATATAATAAAAAAAGTGAACATATATTATGAATAAATGTATTCTAGATATATGTTTGGTTTTTTTATTATATATCTCAATACACATATTTAATGATTGTAAAACTTATTTCGTTTGAAAGCAGACTCAAAGAGCTTTCCAACAATAGGTCATTCGTTAAATTTAGAGTTGAAACAAAGAAGTTACCACATTTTGAAGAAAGTGAACTTTCTAAACCGTATTTTTGTTAAAGGTTTAGAAAGTGGAATTTCTAAACCTTATTTTTCCCAAACAGTTTAGAAAGTTGACTTTCTAAACCTTTGTTCCTCCGAAAGGTTTAGAAAGTCCATTTTCTAAACTGTTTAGGAAAAATTCGATTTAGAAAGTACATCATTCGAATGAATATAAAATTCATTAGTTTACTCTTTATAAATGGTTCAGAAAATTTAAACTTTAAAACGATGTAAATTCTTCGTTTGATATCCAAATTTGACTAATCACCTACCGTTGGAAAGCCCTTTGAGTCTAGTTTCAAATGAGATAGGTTTCACCTCAATATGATATGTGTATTAAGTGATATAATCAAAAAAGTGAACATATATTAGGAATAAACGTATTTTATATGTTTGGTTTTTTGATTATATATCTGAATACACATATCTAATGATTATAAAACTTGTTTCATCTGAAAGTAGACTTAAAGAGCTTTCCAACGATAGGTTATTTATTAAATTTGGAGTTGAAACAAAGAAGTTATAACTTTCCAACGATGGGTCATTTGTTAACTTTGCTATGTGAGTATAGTTATTAGCCTCTTTACAGAAGCTAACAATGCTGACAGAACAAAATTAAAACATTTAATTGGGAGGAAAAACATAGGTATTAAATTATAAATTGAAGAAAGTACAAGAAGTTAAAAAATGATTTCCCCCAAATAAAATTAGAAGTATCTTAAAATTTGGTATACGCTATTACAAAACGATCATATTTTATGTTTATTTTTTGTCTTATTATTAGATGATTGTTGTAACATCTAGATTTTTAATATGATATTAATAAATAAAAGAGGAAATAGCATGGTAATTGTAGCAAAGTCTCGAAAAATGGAAAAGAGACTTCAACGGTATCCCGGAGGGCCAAAGAAATTATTTAAAATGAAATTTTTCTGAAATGAAATATATGGCTAAAAATCTTACTTTTTTTTTATCAAAACTGTTAGATCAAGCGCTTACCACTAGATTCAAAGTTATAGCTGTTAGTCAGGGTGCAACTTTATTTCCTTAACCCACAGCAGAGCAGACGCCCAAGCGTCATGGTATGACTATATAACTTGGCCCATCGGGCCTCCGCCATGAGACAATTGATGCCACACTTTGGCCAACAAAAACCTCAAAAATAAAGGGAAAAATAATTATTGAAACAAATGAAAAATCATTATGAAAATGTTATTTGGGAATTTAGAAATTGGAATGATCCCAATTAAATCAAATTGTAATACTAAAATCCAAATTTTATCATACAATTTTAATATAAGGATTTGTTAATACTGCTAAAAGACCAAAAAGGCCCTCTATAATTAAAAATGGAAAGTTGAAGGTGAATGTAGGCTTGGTTTCAATTTTGATTATTTCATCTTAATATTTGAGAAATTGAATCTCAAAATTAACTCAATATTTTAACTAGGTATATATGAAATGAAATAAAATTAATTTAAATAAAATTAATTTAACGAGTATCAACTTAAACTTTTAGGTCCCTTCGGGGTAGTTCTAAATTTTTGGTTTTTAATTTTAAAATACAATTTTGAAAATAAAGATTGTTTAGCTTAAATGGAGTTGAGTTAGTTTTTAATATTATTTCAAAAAAGATTTTTCCAGATTTGAAAGCCACAAAAAATGTTTTGAGATTTTAATTTTGTTTTAAAAAATTTATTACGCTTATGACGGCCTTTCTCTTTCCCTCTTCAACATCTCTCACTCAAATGTTGTAGCACCAATTCGTTTTCCAATATCAACAACGCCAAAGTAACAATGCTCTTCAGGTAATCAACTTTTTTCTTATTAAAGTTTATGGCATATCGATTTTTTAGATGAATCTTTTAAAGGAAAAGAGACTATATCATGAAAAGCATGTGTAAATGAAGATGTTGAAGTTGTGGTGGTTGAGGTTACGGGATCGAAAAAGGATATATGGCCTCTCGATATTGAATTATATTTTGTAGGTTTAATGGAAGAGGAAGTTAAAAAAGGTAATAGACAAACAATTACTCTTACAAAGGCCACATGGAGGCATATTAATGAAGAGTTGAAAAGCAAATTTGGAAAGGAATATACATTGAGAGGGAAATGGAAAGATTTTACCAATTTGTTGAAAATGGAGACTGGATTAGGGTACAATTCAGTTATTGGTCAAATTATCGCCATAGAAGATGAATGGAAGAAGCTATGTGAGGTATGTTCTAATTTGAAGCTGCATCACTTTATTTTCATTTATTAGGTTATTATTTTACAACATACTAATAATACAACTTATGCTTTTGTAGAAGTACAAGTTTGCAACGCAATTTAAGAAGAAATGTTGTTTGCAACACAATATGCTGCATTACAATTGCTTTTGGTTCAAATCAACATCCTTCCACTAAAAGTCCTTCTATTAGTAATGACAGTGAAGAAGATAATATATTTTATGAGGAGGAAAATAGTTCTCAAGCAAGGAAAAAGACAAAGGTTAGAACATATGCCAAGAAAAGGAAAGAAAGAGAGAATCTCAAGTGGCATTTGCTAATGCTTTGACAATTTTTGGAGAAACTGCTAGGAAGATTGAAATTATGTAGAAGATGAATGCAAGCCAAGTCACAATATCATCTACTAATGACACAACGGAAGTAGTTGGATAAAGAAGTATGCAAGACAAGGAGTCACTATTGACCTGTTTAAAGGTCCTCGGAAGACTTGATGGCATTGATGGTGCTTCTTTTGCAAAGGCTATGAAGTGATTGAAAGAATATCTTTTGTGGAGAGATATATTTCTAAAATTATCAGACGAGCGAAAGAAATATTTAATTCTCAATTTAGTTTAACATATCTCATGATATATTATATTTTGGTTCTCTAGTATCGTTGGTTCTTTGAATATTTATGTCAATATCTATAACTTATTATGGTTCTGTAGTATCGTTGGTTCTCAATCTATTCCCATTTTATAAACATTATGTTTGGATTGATGGAATTATAAATGTTATTTAGTCATGCTGTTATTAAGTTCTTAGCTAAAAATTGTTAATTCGCAGGATACTCGTGATAGATTTGACAATTAGGAGCTTGACATATGATTCTGATGAAGAAGAGCTCCAAAATATTATGTGTCCTTATATTAATTTAGAATACAATAGTTTGTTAAAACAAATACCTCAACCCTAAAAGACATCAAGATTGTTAGGACTGCGAATAAGGTGACGGTGAACAAGGGACTGCAAATAAGGTGACGGTCTGATAGTGGACGTTGCAAGAAGGCCATTTTCAGAATGTTTTTTTTTATACAAAGGGGAGCAAAAGCTCAGAAAAGGAAAGCGTTCACACGGAGAGGGGATCTAATCCCAAAGAGTCTTTTAAGTGCAAGGCCTGCAAATGATGCGGGCATGAACGATAAAGAGAAAAGGAGGATATAGCCTCTTTCGCAAGAGCATCGGCCAGACGGTTGATCTCCCTCGGGACATGTTGGATGATCACATTCCAGTCATTCGGAATAAGATTCATGATGTCAAGGAACAAAAGCCCACTGTTATTAGCACAACACTTAGAATTGAGCATATCAACCAGTAATTTGGCATCGGATTCAATGATGATTCTGTTAAAACCATAAGAAGAAGCTAACTGAAGCCCCTTGTAAATAGCCCATTCTTCAGCATTATGAGGTTTACAGTATCCCAACGAGTTAGAGAACCCCACTACCCAAGAACCCAGAAAGTCTCTAATAACACAACCACACCCTGCCTTTCGGGAAGTATGAGCCACAGCTCCATCCACATTCACTTTAACCCATCCTCTATTAGGAGTCCTCCAACATTGAAGCCGAGGAACGACAGAGTTAGGATGCACCTCCACAATGTCACATCTGTGAATGTAAAGTTTCCAGGAAGACATAATAGCGGTGAAAGGGTTCACAGGCTTAGAGAAGTCATCATCAAAGATATCCTTATTCCGCCAAGTCCATAACTTCCAACACGCAACACCCCAGAACAGGTCCCAATTAGAAAAGTAGCTTAATCCCAAGTTCCTCTTAAGATTCAAGGCAATCCAATCTCACAAAGAACAAGAGAAAAAGCTATGACAACACGCGGCTTGCACATAATTTAACCAAATTCCCCTAGCATAATGGTAGTCTCTAAGAACATGGAGGATGTCCTCCTCTTCCTCCTGGCAAAAGGGGCACAAGGGCGAAACACTGGACCACCTACTCCTCCATTCATTCGTAGGAAGTCTATTAAGAAAAACCTTCCAAAGGAAAATCCTTATTCTCTCAGCCCCTTTCCATTTCCAAATCTGCTTGAAAACCGGGCTGAACAGGTTAACAGGGCTAGGCTCAATAGAAAGATAGGCACTCTTCACTGTAAAGTTTCCTGTGGCAGTAAAACCCCATGTCATAATGTCATCGCCGGAATCAGGTCTTGGTGGGGGAGAACTCCGAAGATTAAGCAAGACCTCCCCATTAACCAAGCTACTCAGCCGCTGGTAATCCCATCTGCCATTGGTAACCCAATCCGCCACCCTAGAATTTTCCTCATGATCCGAAAGGGGTCTAATGCATAGGTCTCTGATAGACTTCCCCGGAATCAGCCAAATATCGGAGAAGAAGTTCACCATACTCCCATTTCTAACTTGCCACTTAATCCCACTATCAACAAGGTCATGCTGCTCACAAATAAAACGCCAAAGACTAGAATCACCTGGGACATAATTAAGAAGGTTATCCTCGCTTCTAAGCATATATTTATTTTGTAAGACTTCCTTCCATAAGCCCGACGCCCCTCTAAGAAGATTCCACGCTAATTTAGCTCCAAAGGCGCGGTTCATTGACCGAAGCTTTCTGAAACCAAGACCACCATGAGACTTTGGAAGGGTGACTATATCCCAGCTCACCGGGTGGAACCCCCTAGAATCAGCCGAACCCCATATGAAGGTGCGCTGAATCTTCTCAACCTCATTGCAAATGGATAAAGAAACTTTTGCCGCTTGCATTGGATAAAAAGGGCAGGAGCTAAGCACAGATTTAGCAAGGGTAACTCTACCTGCAACAGAGAGACAATTGGCTTTCCAAGCCGAAAGTTTAGATCTAACTCTATCAATGATAAAATGAAATCTTTCAGTAGGCCTCCTCTTTCTAGATAAAGGAAACCCCAGATATTTTCTAATTTCAGTTGAAATATTCATACCTGAAATATGCTGGATACTCCTCCTCTTAACGGCAGGGACTCTTTTAGAGAAGAAAATAGAAGACTTTTCTTTACTAACCTTCACTCCTGAAGCATGACAGAATTTGTCAAGGCAAAGCATCATTGTCTCAATCTGCATCTCTGTGGCCTCCCCGAAAAGCAAGAGATCATCTGCAAACATAAGATGGAAAATAGAAGGACCATCTCTACCAATGCGAAATGGTTTCCAATGGTCAGCACTCACCGCATCATTGATGATATGAGACAATTTATCCATATAGAGAAGAAAGAGAAAAGGAGAAATAGGGTCTCCCTGTCGCAATCCCCTCTTAGGTTGAAAGAATTCAGAATAAGAACCATTCCATAAGACGTTGTAAGAAGTGGAGGATATACAATTCATTAATAAAGAGATAAATCCTTCCTCCAGCCCTATTTCCTGCAAGATCCCTTTCATAAAGATCCAGTTAACCCTATCATAAGCCTTTTCAAGATCGATTTTGATAGCCATAAATCCTCTCTTTCCTCTTGAGCGATTCATAGAATGCAGAATCTCCTGGCCTACAATAATGTTATCTCGGATGTGACGACCCGGGATAAAACCAGCTTGGAAAGGGGAAACAAGATCATTCATAATCTTCCTCATTCTCTTGGCTATAATCTTGGTGATACATTTATAATGAACAGAACATAAGGAGATGGGACGAAAGTGCTCCACCCTTTCAGGATTATCCTTCTTAGGAATAAGAACAATTAAGGTCTTATTAGCCTCAGCAAGATCCACCTGACCATTAAAAGCAGCCTTGACAAAACTACAAAAAGCATTGCCAACAATATCCCAATTTTTTTGGAAAAAAACCGGGGAGAAACCATCATGCCCAGGAGCTTTAAAAGGCCCCATATCAAAGATTGCCCTATGGATTTCCTCATCACTCGGAACCACTCCCATATTGGATAAGAGAGACTGGTCAATGACAGGGAACTTGGAACCCTGATCAATCAACATGTGGCCCCCATCGTCGGCCTGGAAGAGGTTTTGAAAGAATCCCGTCACAAGGGTTTTCAACTGAACTTCTTCTTCAATCCAAGTGCCACTATCATCCTTCAAAGCTCTAATCTTGTTCTTTCTTCTTCTGGAACTAGTCTTCAGATGATATTATTTCGTATTCCTATCACCTTGAGTTATCCAATCAGATCTAGATTTTTGAAACCATTTGATTTCCTCTAAATTAAGCACCTCCTCCAACTCCTGCTGCAACTCCTTTTCCAAATTACAAAGAAAGTTGGAATAGGGGTAGAAAGAAGATTTTTGAATGCCATCTAGACAAGCCAGGATACTCCTTTTCCTCATCTCAACTAGGCCAAACACCTCTCTATTCCAAACCGGAAACAAAGATTTCAAGATGTCCATATTAGTACCAAGATCACCATTAGCTTCCTAATTATCCATCAGGAAATCCTTAAAATCACTATGAGCAAGCCACATGGCCTCAAAGCGGAACGGGCGAGTACCACGAATACCATGAATATTCAGCCCCAAGGAAAATTTCAAAGGGTTGTGATCGAAAAACCTCAATCTTGGGAGCACCTTTAGAAAGCAATCAGGGAAAAGAGCTAAGAAGCTAGGATTGACAAGAGCCCGATCCAGTCTTTCATAGAGCCTAGTGCCACCTGAAAGGCACGGCCCTTTCCAGGTGAATTTAGGCCCAATCGCACCAAGATCCGAAAGATTGCAAGCCATAATATTATCGTTAAAAAGATTCATATGTGCCATGGTAGCTCTTGATCCTCCAATACGTTCATTAGAGCATCTAATATCATTAAAGTCACCAATGACAATCCAGGGGCCTGAGATGATGTTTGCCAAAACCTGCAGCCTATCCCATAAGACATGCCTCATGTTTGAATGAGGAATAGCGTAAACAGCCATAATAAGGAAATTCTGATTACCGGCCACCGAGCACTCACAATGGAAAAATTGTCTATTCTCTTCAATGATTTTGACTTTTAAGTTACATGAATTCCAAGCTGCAATTAACCCACCTGATCTGCCAACACTTGGAATACATCTAACTTCATCAAAACCAAGACTATTAAAAGAAGGAAGCCGAGCCACATCACTGCACTTAGTCTCAGAAAGAAAATAAGGCTAGGCTTAGGCTCAATCAAGGCCAACTTAAAATTTCTCAAAAAGTCTTTATCACAAGCCCCTCTAATATTCCAATAAAAGATTTTATCCATAAAAATCAATAAAGGAAAAGGAAAAAACAAAACCAAAGAATAAAAGAAAACACTCACAGACATTAAGGAACCTGTGAATCCGGCACAATAGATCCCATCGGAATGCCATCAGCAAGCCCAAATTGATTGCCTTCAAAATCCAATTTCATGCCATCCCCTGGGTTATCGGGCTCGAAGACGCTAGAAGAAGAATCCAAGCCCTGCTCCATGTGCATCATACCTTCCCCTTGGCCCAAATTTTCCCCAGGGTCATATGGGCCGAAACAAGGGGAGCCCAACCCATGCTCGGCAGACACCTCCACGTTTTCCTTTAAATCTTCAATCATCATCACTCCATTGGGCCCCTCAACAATTCCCTCCTGCTGCACGTCCTCAACCTCTAGCGCGTCCACAATCTCTTCACTCACAGGTCCCACAATGCGTTGAACGTTCCTCACCTGCACAGCGTCGGCTAGAACCTCAACACCAGGCCCCACAACTCCTTCCCCTATAGATAGCATAAGTACGTCTTCCTCCTGCGATTTTCCTACTTTTTTGTTCTCCCTCGAGCATTTTTCAGCTTTCCTCCCCTTATTTCTCTGCCTGCCACTGTTAGAGGATAACAACTGCTTCGCCTCCATTTTCCTTTCCGTAGAACTACGCATCATTTCAGAGTAACCCGTTTTCCTACTTCTGTCTAAGCTACTGCGCTTAGGGAGAGGGATTATGGTCCCTTCCCCATGATTCATGCCGGATTTCGAAGCCTCAATATTATCAGGAATCACTTCATGGTCAGCATCAACGGCAAGGCCATCAAGGTCTAGGTTTTTGAACCCCGAGCCTCCCTTTCCCAACGATGCTTGCTAGCCGGACTTTTCCTTGTTTCTCCGGTAGCGTCTTTTCTCAACTATTCTCCATTGCTCCGTCGCCTCCACTGATTCATGATTCACCTCTTGATTTTTTTTTCTGGTTATTCCCCTCCCTTTGCTCTTTAATAATATTAGGTGAAGAATCCTTCGAAGGGCATCCATCTTGCCTGTGCCCCTATACCCCACATCTAGTACATAAATAATGCAAGCCTTCATATTCTAAGAAGTATTCCTCCCCTTCCAGAGTAAACCCAGACATGAGTTGAATACCCAGCTCCACCAAGACGCAAATCCTAGCAAATTGACCCCTTAGCTGACAAGAGGTGTTCATGTCTACTTTGAGTGTTTTGCCAATTCTATTGCCAATGCAGGTCAGGGCCTTCTCATCATAGTACTCCAATGGAATCTTAGGAATCCTGACCCACACAGCTACCTTGTTGATTGAAGCTTTGTGAGCCTTGAAACAAGGCTCCCATGGTTGCACAGTAAGGTAGTGATCAAAAATCATCCATGGCCCCCCAGTAAGAGCATTAAGGAAATCCTCCCTGTTAGAAAGCTTAACAATAAAGTACCTATGACCAATGTTAATGATATTCAGTATTCCTTTCCTAGCCCACATGGCTTGAAGCCTCAGAGCCAAGGTTTTGTAGCCTATTTGTCTACCCAACAACTTAACTATAACAGCTAATTTCCAAGGTTTGTAAAGCTTCTTTTTCATATTCTCAGAAAAGGAAAAGGAGGGAAAGTTCCTATTGGGATCTTCAACAGTAACACACAAGGGTTCCTCTTCCCCTTCCTCATCGGACGAAACAGAAAAGGAATCATCAGAAAGAGTATTATCAACCCCATTATCTTCTATAGCTTCATCCCTATTGATTCCTTTAAGCTTATCTATAAAGGAAGGACCCCCTTCGTGAAACTCGCTTGCCTCCTTTTAAAATACCTGTTCCAGCTTGTCCCAAATCGTTCTTGACTTTTTTCGAGCTTCGAAACAGCAAATCTTCCTTCTCAATGGAGGGAGGAAAGAGCGATGGTTTCAGATTAGCAACAGAAGGCGCAAGAGCTCTTGAATTCATGGCGAAGAACTTCCATTTTCAGAATGTTGAAGAGCTTGAAGACTGTCATCAGTACGGTCATCTTGTTAATGAATTCTGGAAGGATTAAATAAGACACAGTTGTTCTTTTATATTAGATTTGCGTTAATATATTTCTTATTTAAAATACTTAATCAAGAAAAAGAAAAACACAATAATACATTATAAAGGAGTATTTAGCACAGATCATGTCTAGCAGTGATATCAGTGGTTTCAAGTTGATATTTATTAAAAATAATTTTTATTAAAATAGTTTTTTTTTCTCATTTCATATATTTCTCGTTAAAATATTGACAAATTTTTTATACAATTTATCAAATTCAAATTCAGATGAAATAATAAAAACTGAAAGTAAGCCCATATTCACCTTCAATTTCCCTTTTTAAACTATATAAAATCGCTAATGAGACTTGCTGTCCTAATTAAGAATATGTTAGAATTGTAGCCCAAATTTAGATTTTGATATTTCAATTGAATTTAATTGGAAATATTCCTTAGAAATATTATGAAAAGGGTTGATTCTTCAAAATTAGCCTAAATAATTTTAGGGCTACTTTATGGAATTAAGGTCCTATTTTCTTTTGGAGATAATTCAAGAAAAATAAGTTAAAGGTTAATTTTTAACTTGAAAATTTTAGGAAGATAATTTTATAAGGAAACGAAGTTAATTGGGGATTTGGTGTAGAAAATCCTTATAAAGTATTAAATATATTAGGGATTCATTTATGGAATTTTTTGGGAATTTAATATCGATAAAAAGTGGTAAAATGGTCAATTCATTAACCACCATGCCGAAAATGGAATTGGGCTGTGCTTGAGCATAAACTTTGAAACCCAAAACATTCCTTATCACCCTGGAAAACATGAGTTGCAATTCTTTAGATATCGGCCCAATAAAATGCTAGAAAATCAAGCCTGAGTATGAGATAGTCTTGCTTGTGAGTAGGGCAATTGAGATAATTAGGTCCGTTGGAATAAATAGTGGGAGAAATGACTTTTTTATAGTACATTTTAAAAATTGACTTTTGAATTCTTTAGATATCGGCCCAATAAAATGCTAGAAAATCAAGCGGAGTATGAGATAGTCTTGCTTGTGAGTAGGGCAATTGAGATAATTAGGTCTGTTGGAATAAACAGTAGGAGAAATATCTTTTTTATAATACATTTTAGAAATTGACTTTTGAATAAAAGTTAGATGATATGATGTGATTTATATTTGAATAAATGTTGAAAGTGTTGTTTGTGAAAAATGAACATTTATTTGGATAAATGTTGAAGAAATAACTTGGTGGAAAATAATTTTAAAAAACATAAATTTTATTAAAGAATACATGCATATACATTATTTTACATATTGTGATAATTTTAGAATAAAAATAAAATGATAAAAATTAAAAAAATGTTGATGTATTATAGAGAAAAATTTGAAAATAAAAAATGGATATTTAAAGTATCATAATGAATGAACATATATATATATATAGCATCATTTAAAAGTAAAATTGTCCAACATTTAATGCCATATATTTAATATATATATATATATTAGAAATAACAGAAAATTATCCAGAGATCACAGGCATCCAAAATTTCAACAGAAAAGTCTCGTTTAATAAAAGAATCAATAATCAAGTCTTGCTGGTGGAAACAAGGAAATGAGAAAGAACAAGTCTGGAAAGCAGTGCAATATTTATTTCACAGGATGATGATAAATCTTAGAAGCCAATGCAACGAACCCCAGAAGTTAAAAAAAAAAAAAAAATTGGCTTCAGCTTCATCCAACGTTAGAGAACAAAATGACTTTTCATCTATAGTTCATCCAAACACCAAAAATCAGTGTTAACGTGCTTTTTGTCAAACGAGCTTGTCGTACGTTGTTGTAACCATCCTCGGATCCTCCGCCAGGTGTTGTTGCACCCTCTTCTTCGCCCGGCAACAGTCTTGTGTGCAGCAGTAGCAGCAAGCTTCAACAAGTGTGCTATTGATCCTCAGATATATAAGATCACAAGTATGATCTCATCAATGCTCTTACATTGATTTGCACCATCGTTTGCTCAGTGTGAAGTCACCAAGATTTGCCATGGCTTTCACCAAAAAAAGAGAGAAAGATTTGCCATGGCTTACTAAAGATTTCACCAGGGAAGTTCATATTCTTCAGGTACAACCCATCTTTCCCAGTCAACACGCAGCCTTATCTTGTCACCCTGTAAATTTAAGAAGTGCAAATAATTTGTTGTCAGGTAATTATTAACTAAGACCTGACTTTTTAAATATGTTCTAACAATTTTATACCAACAGAGAAGGATTGTTGGAATGAAGGAAATACTCATCCTAAAGAAGAAAAATACCAGGATTTCGAAAACGGTTGAATTTCGAAGGGAATCCAATATAATTTGAATATTGCCGGTCAGCTCTTTAATCTGCAAAGAGAAATAAAATATGATCAAACAAAAGTGAACGTATTAATTAATTATGAAGCACTCCAAAAGAATAATATTTATAATACAGACGTAAGGTATTCAATTAAAAGTTTTCACCACTAAATATTTATAATGATATTTAATAACACATATATATATATATAGACGTAAGGTATTCAATTATCCAATTAGATTCAGCAAATAAAGTGATAGAGTACCACATATCATTTGATCGTGGATGAAGATAATGAATCAATTTATTACTATAATTTTAGGATTAATTAGTTTATTTTATGTACGAATAATAAAGAGATATTATTTATAAATATCTCGGTTAATATTTATTTTAAGTATTATTAGGATCTAGTATATTTAAATCAGAATATCTTAATATATCTTGAATTCAAATATTCAAATGTTTGAATAAAGATATTAGGAATATTTTAAATTAATTATTGTAATATCTTTTTTTGTAAATAGACTATCCTTCCAGAGCTAGTCATGGAGAAATAATATATCAGTTTATTCTTTGTATTTTGGGAGATTCTCTTAAAGTATTTGGCTATTGAGGATGAGTGGAACGAGATCCTTTCTCTCCTTTACTTTTTAGAGTTGGCTTCATTGGTTGATGAGTTTAAAATCCTTACTCATATTATAATAGAGATTTTCTTCCATCCCTTATAAATTTATGGGATTAGATTCTGACTTCATACATTAATAAGAACATATTATCCATTTCTTGCATTCTGCCAATTTAGGATCCTAACAGAAAGCAACACATGAAGGCATCATTCCTTAACCTTATCCTCCATGTATGGAAAAAAGAAAAAAAAAAACTAAATAGACCTTACCATGGGGAAAGATGCTATTAACCTCAGTGGAACCCAACCTTGTTGATCCATATGTTTCCGTAAGTACATATCCTTAATCAAGTTTTCAAAGCTGCAATAGACGACCATACTCTCGGTTAAAAGATAGAGACTAACCAAGACAAATAATTGATCATAATTATGTAAACCGAAAGTAGTACCTAAAATAGTACTCGATCTGTCTCACAATCTCAAGACGTAATTGCGGATTTGGGTTAGCCGAAAAGTTCACACGAGGCATAATAAATAACCTATACGGATCAGGACTATGTGGCAGAGGAGGTGGAGGACCATAAGATGGAAAACATGGGCCAAATCCTAAAAAATATGGAGCCAAATCATAATTGATCAGCAGCAGAGCATATAGTTATCACATGAAATATATGTTGATACTAAGAAAATCACGTACCAGGACCAACGTAGGGGCTGCCATAAGGTAGGGGAGGAATGCACTGAGAGAACGGAAAAGGAGGAGGGGGCAGCAACGGCGGCCATGGGAGAACACCTGGAAATCTGGGCGGCATGTCGGTGCTCTGGTAGGCCCCGATCCGCTGAGACAAGAATCTCATCCTTCACACTCTGATAGCTCAAGAGAATCTCTGAAAATATAACTGAAATAAATCAATACTCAAAGCCGCTATTCCTTTAGCCTAAGGGCCTATTTATAATAACAGTACTACTTGAAAGGATAAAGAGATAAAATGAAAAGATAAAAAGAAAACTAAAATAATAAAAGATATATATAATTTCTAAAGGATAATATGATATCATAAAAGATATATATCTAATTCCTAAAATATAATATGATATCCATAATCTAAAATAACTAACATTTAAATCCTAATGAAATTCTGAAAATAATAAACTCATCTTTATTTCTTATTTGTAGTTCCTAAATTTTCTTTTTCTTAAATACACTCTGATAAAAATCTAAAACTCTATCATGTTCCCACCATTGAAATGTTCCGTCACGCCTAGCCCGATCAGGACAAAGTCCACGACGATGAAAACGCCGGGTGGCTGGCTACGACTTGATCGGAGTTATTTGTTTTCGCATTAAGAGGCTGGCTTCTGCTACCCCGTACCCGTAATTGGCAGTAAATAACATCTAAGTATTAAAAACAAAAACAAGCAACAAAAAGACAAAATAGTTTTACAGTTCCTGGCCATAAGTATTATCACGAATCACAATCTTCAGTTTCAACTCTCACGTCATGAATATAGGAGAGATTAATTCCAAGACAATTCACATTTTCTTCTTAGAATCTCACATCTCCACTTAGATTAAAAAAAATGAATGGTTAGATTTAATCTTCTATAAAATTATTATAATTAACATAAATATATAAAATTAAATTATTGCATCTGACATAAACTTCGGCCAAAAAAAAAGTCATACACAGTTCAGGTACAATATAAAAATAAAATAAAAATAATTTATAACATATTATATAATTTCAAAAAATATTAAATCTAAACCATAATGAAATTCCATAAAATGCGCTATGTCAATGTAGAAGTTGCATCTATAGTTTATTGGGAAAAAGGTAGAACGACGTAGGTCCATTTTCACCATGAAAAGAAATTTGGCTTGGTTTCTTTGAAATATCGACTGCATCAACAAAATATTGTTTTAAATTTCGATGGAAAAAATTATTGTTCTCAACAATAATTCAATACCCTTGCATTTACATGTTGGCAAAAAAAAAAAAATTCTTGTAGACTATATTACTTTTAATATTGCTACTTATTCAATATGCAACTATTACTTAAATTTTTTTTATACAAGACGGAAATAAAAAAAAAAGACAAACAAAAATAAAAAAGGAAACTAAGTAACACCCGCTGTTTTCATAAAAGTAACTGTAAAAGGTCCATTAAGGATGTGGTGTCCAAGAGCATTACCAAATGCATTCTTTACCATACAATCAACAGCTTCATTTACATATCTCTCGATAATTTTCAAAATGACATCTCATTCCTGCTCGAGCATCATTTTCACTTTGTTAATCAAGCTTCGTTCCTCATGAAGATCCGATATCTCATTCTGGAGAAGGCCGATAGTTTCCGCCGAGCCCGAGTTAGAGTGAGCATCTTTATCTTATTATCTCATGCTCTTTTAAACCCCATTAAGCATCCCCATAATTCTGCAGTAAACCAATCCCTATGGTCCAGACGCATCATAAAGCCTTCAAAAATAATTCCCCCATTCATAAGGATGCCGCCATAAGCTACGGTATCAGAAATATAGAAGTACGCACCATCCATCATAACTCGTATACCGTTTGAAGTATTTTCAGAAGTAGGCCATATGTCAACTTCACGTCTCCCGTTTAGATTCACTTCACTCATTTTAGTTCTCGAGCAAAGAATACAATGGTGGATGGCTTTAGCTTGCATGAATATTTGCCCGTAACTATTACTTAAATTTTAATATTAGATCTAATGGTCAATTTGACATGCATTTTAAGAGTTTATTTATTTGTACTTGATTTGTCTGGCTCGTTCTGTAATCATAGCTTGTATGTAGAGTGGTACTTTTAGAGCAAACAAGTCCAATATAATAGTTTGATGGCATAATCTATTATATATTTTTATTTGTACAATTAAAAGTGGAGTTCCACTTCAACATGTTACATTACGTTAAGCACAAATTATTTTAGCCATTTACACTCCTAAAAATTATTTGGCTCATTTTTAGGGTTAATGTGCAAAAATATCAACAAACTTTTATTAAAAGTACATACAACACCTATACTTAGTGTAAAAATGCATATAAACATTTAAAATGTAAGCAAAACATCATGACCGTTAAGTATACATCTACATTTGCAAAAATAGTATTGGCCCCACAACGGAATGATATTGGTTTCATATTATAATTCATATTCCTGACATTTTGCTCCTATTTTAAATGCTTATAGGTATTTTTACACTCCTAAAAAGTATATGGTGTTACATGCTCTTCTTGGTAAAACTGTAGGCCTAGAAAAGGTGAGTCTACATAAAGGTAACCACTTGATATGAGGAACTCAATGCCAAATCATTGGCAATAAGCAAAAGAACCAAATAATAAAAATAAAATTTATTTCCTGAAAAATTAATGAATAATATTCCTTTATTGGGAAAATTCCAGTTAAGTACATTCAAAATTAAAAAAAAATTAAAAATTCCAAATCAGTAATTCCTACTAAAACGTGTTGTCATTTGCTAATGAAGTGCAATAAATAGCTAATGAAATGAAGGGGTAAAAAAAATTGAATTGGGATTTTGAAATTTCTAAAGGACTTTTCTCATATTTTCCCTGTTCTTGGAAAAATTCATCTAATGGACAGAACCGGCTCCCGTTTTGATCAAAGAAAGCAATAATTACATTACTCGAAAGAAGAGCAAAGATGCATACCTTCTACTATATCCTGATCTAAATAAACAAATGATTCCAAGAAAAAAAAAGAATAATACTAAAAGCAAAGAATTTGAAAATCAAAGGAGTACATCTATAATGTTACAATAAAAACAATATGGCATTCTCGTCATTAAGATAGAAGGTATAAAGAGCAACAGAACCCAATTTCAACAAAGTGATAGAAATTTACCTCATACCAGTATACCCAACACTCATTTTTAAGAGGTTGCCGAAAATAAATCAGAAGCCATTTCTGCCCAGATCTTGAGCACCACAGATACATCTCATTCGAAAATCTGATTGGTGGAAATTTGATTGGAAATGACAATCGAGAGGAAGGGCATGAATTTGAAAACTGAAAATATACAAGGGAGATACATGAGTAAATGGCAAATAATAATCCCCAAGCAACGGAAACATACTCTAAGATAACATATTCACATCACATTTACTACATTCTCATCTGGAGCAGCTTCCAAACTTATGAGTCCACCTAAACTAGATTCTCACCGCCAAGAATTAAGTAGCTCTAAACCAATATAAGCATGATCTATGCTGCATATTTACAAGAATTGATGCTTCCCTCAAATGAAAGAATTGGAACTTCCCTCTAGTGAGAGAAGTATATCTCCTTCATTAGCACTGGGGAAAGAAACTTTCTACCATGGAATAAGAATTGTGTGTGTTAATAAATTTACCCTAAGTAATAAAATATTTTCCAAATAAAATATTGCCATTATTTCACCCTCTTTTGATCTAAAATAGTCTTTTAGGCATCAATATTATTTAATATAAATATTTAAATGCCATGTCCACTAAAAATGCTAGCCTTTTATTTTAGACTACCTCCAATCCTTGCTAAAAAATTCTAGAGTTTATGTCAAGGACCAGAGATAGTATTACAATCGTACCCACAACGATCTCCACAAAAAGAACCACCATCCATAAAAAATAAAACCCTTGAATGTCTTGTAATTATTTCTCAAAGTAGAAGAGAAGCATACCTGATGAAACTATGACAATCAGGAGGCTCTTCATGATTCCAATTGGCGTATTAGGGGCAGAGTTAATGATTCAAATACAATCCGAAGTGTCTCACTGTGACGACCAATGAGTACTTCCTTTGTTCCTCATTTGCATCCTACATGACCGATTTGGCACGAGAATATCCCAATTTCTAAAAATCTTCCAATTAAAGAATCCAAATACGAGAGCGTGTGCCCATCCTTGCATTTTGTAGGGGACCTATCTCGGATGACAAAGGTGTGGATTTGATCCTTTAGCTACAACCAAGATTGACCGGGATGCTTCTTTACACCTCTATGATGCATTAAATTCCTAACCCTAGCAACATCATCCCATCCACGATTATCAGCACACAAATT
>JANTPZ010000304.1:0-30212 GCA_025593235.1 Vachellia pachyceras | reverse complement strand
CGATTTCACCAATGCCCCACCAGATAGCAAATACAATGATCGTGATTCGGATGATCCAAGGACCACTAAAATAATTAAGTTGAACATAATCTTGATGATGACTATGAGAGCGGAAGTAAATTGTGTATACAATGCACAACAAACCAAGAATAACCAAGATGACCACTAGACAAATTGTCACCACACCGAACACATCGGCAGCAAATCTTATCAGGGGCATTACCCGTGGTACAGATTCCACACATGCTATCTGACAGCATGGATACGAGAAAACCTTAGGTGTTTGCCCCTGTTTTCCAGAATTATGGTATTTGACAAAGCTCCAAATGTAATTATAGGATGGGACAAGTCAATTCAGAAATGCATCACCACTCAAGGCTGAAGTGACTCCACCGTGCTCATCAATCAATTTGCATAATTCAGAAACACAAAGGATTTGTCCCTGTGGGAAATAAATCAACCTCAGAACATGAACATGCTGTGAATCCGATTTAAGCAACCTACAAAGGAAGTCGAATACTTGAATATAGACATGCTATAAAATTGATTCAGACTTGAACCTGATAATTAAATTTTACAGTCAAAATACTATAGGCAATAAGATGTCACAGTTGATAATGATGAAGACAACCAAGAGAATAGGAAAAATATGTTAGAACAGCAGAATAAGCATCACGTGAATCACATACAAAAGGAAGTGAATCGAGGGACAAGCTTATTGCCCTGATTAAGTGATGAGACCATATTAAATCCTAGGACTTGGCTGACTCCTCCTGTAAGTTACAGGGACAAAAACTACTTGAAAAATAGAGAGAAGACTTCTAGCTGGCTTTGTCTTCAGCATTTGAGCGTTAACATGTAATTGTAAAGAGGCCCCTCGCAATCACAAAAGGCATTATATAAAACAAAAGAACAAACAAAAGAAGAAAAGTCAAGTCCCATCAGTTCTGCTCACCGGCAGGTTCTAACCAATTATTCTGAAAACATCATTGCTGGTTCTTTTACTTTTCAAGCTTATAATAACCTCCGAACAAAGGGTTTGATACCCAAAGAAAGAAATGAAAAGATAACTAGCTAAAATTTCCCAAATGAAAAAGAAATCGAAATTCATATAATTCGTCCGCATAATTAACGCACATTTACCAGCTAGAAAGTAGTTAAAATAACGCACATTAACTCATACATAATTTAAAAAAAATCAGAAATTAGGTTCCATTTTCTCTCCAGCGCTTTCTCAACAACCAGATAAACCATCCCTCAAGTTTCAAGTCAAAAACTAACGAACAAACATACAAGGAAACCCAAACAAGACATTGAATCGGGAAAAATCTGCACACTCATGAATATCCATTAGCATCGACCCGAAAAAACAGACAATATCAAACCAAAAACAAAAATCCTAGTAACAATGCAAAATGAGGAAAAAGCAACACAAGGCAAAGAGGGGAAAAAACCAAAAGAAGGCAAGGAAACCAACAGCCAAACGGAGAATACAAAGGGAAAGGAAAATCAAGAGGGAACTTACAGTGCAGAGAATCTCGACCTAACGAATCTGAAGAACGTACCCAACAGCCACCAAATGAGATCGACCACCGAAGGAAACGAAACCCTAATTCGCAAGGAGCGACGAAGAGAGGAGTAGGAGGAGGAGGAGGAGGAGGAGGAAACGGAGAGAGACAGTGGAAGGAGGGGGCAGAGATAGATCGTAGTTTCGGGGAATACATGAGTGGGACTTGGTTGGTGACAGGCTGTCTACAGCTGTGTTTCCCGAACCTGACGTTCGTTGGTCAGGAGTTAGCTACGGGGTATTTACGAGCCTACGTGGCAACAGATTGGCGGCGTTTACGCTGTTTTTTTTTTCCTGTTTTGTATGTATGTCTTTTGTCTTCGTTTCCTTCCCTTCAACAAATCCAAATTTTAGTAACAGTTGCTTTGTCGGCTTCTTGCGACCGAGACAATTATTTTTATTTCTATTTATATTTTTCAAGATTGATGATTAAATAAGGGAAATTTAAAATTATTTGGTTTGAGTGTTATATAAATATTATTTTTTTTAGAAGCGTATTCTCTTTTAAAACGATAACTTATACCAATATAATTTTTAAATTTTTAAAGTATATAAACATTTGTGAAAAAAATAGGAACTTAAAATTTCAAATAAACATGAAAATATATTATTGATTTCTAAGAAAATTAGGGAAATATAACCAAAATATAAATTTTTTCTTTTCCATTACGGAGTCTACTTTTCAAATGGCTTCATTCAATTTTTTTTAAAAAAATTAGTCTATTTCTATAATTTTAATAAAAGTCATAAGGTTTAAATAACTTAGTCATAAAAAAATTATATCATTTCAAAATTAAAATTATTTAAACTAAATATTTGAATTTAAGTTCTTTATGTATAATTCGAGTGGGAAATTTACACACAAATTTCAAAAAGTAGAAAATACTATAAAAATTCATGAAAATCAAAAAATCAATATGGAGTCTCATGGGACTTGAGGGATACTATTTATAAAAGTGATAATATCTAGGGTTAAGGTACAATTTTAACAATAAAGTTTTGCACCAGGAGCATTTGGTAC
Source organism: Vachellia pachyceras (assembly GCA_025593235.1). Lineage (NCBI taxonomy): Eukaryota > Viridiplantae > Streptophyta > Magnoliopsida > Fabales > Fabaceae > Vachellia > Vachellia pachyceras. The sequence continues at coordinate 27,624 of JANTPZ010000304.1, read as the reverse complement.
CAAAAATTTTCGGAAGGTGCAAAATACACATAACGTTACAAAAGTGGTGAAAAAAAACAACACCGTTAATCTAACCGTCTGTGGGCCCCACAGAGTCAACTTTTTTCCTCTCTCAGCGCCATGTCATCTCTTCTTCTCCTTTCATTTCTCTTTCCCTCTCTCCTTCGAAAAGCCATCCAAGAACAAGAAAAAGGCAGGGTTCTGGATACCATCAATGAGATTCAAGAGAGGCATGATGTTGTGAAAGAGATAGAGAAGAATCTGAAGGAGTTGCACCAAGTGTTCCTTGACATGACTGTGCTGGAGGAATCTCAATGGGAGCAATTGGATGACATTAAGAGCCATATGGCGAGAGCTCAATCATTTGTGAGGAGGGAGCCAGCAATTGCTGAGTGCCAGGAAGCACCAGAAAAACACCAGAAAATGGACTTGTTATGCTATCACGATTCTCCTACTAATCATCTTGCTTGTGTTTCTCTTCACTATTAGACCATAGGAAAATAACCGTGGCGGCGGCGGCAATCAGCCAGCTTCACCTTCAACGCCTCCTCCTCTGCCTCCGCCTACTGGAGTATAACTATTGGAAGATGATTCTATATATACACATATATACCCACAATCTGAGGAAGGTATGAAGGTCCATGGTGCCGTTGAAATTACCTATCCCATATTTTAACTTGGGCAATTGCCATCCCTTCCGATGAGCAGAAAATCTGATCGAGTGGATCAGTTGCATTCTTGAGTGTCCACGTTGTGCATTCTTCGCGAAACTCTTAGTCTAAAATTTAAGTTTATTCTTCTTGGTTTCTTAATCTTTTGCAAATACAGATCTCCGGTGGCCACCGAGAAGCCAATACTAATCCATTCCTGTAGCACAGTCCTCAAGTCAATGGTATGCGACAGCGCCACAAACCTATTCAGTTCAGTATCAGTATAACTAATCAACACGTCTAGTCGTCTCAAAGTAGTATGCTATACAAGCCTTCCCTATAGAACCTTGTGGAACGAGGTTGATGGGCCAACCAGAAGTATTCACAGACCTAAGAGATTTAATGTTGATTCCCACACTCGAACTATTAGCTCGAGGCGACAATCTGATTCTGGGAGGTGCTGAAGGCTATTCCAGGCTCAAATTAAACAATCCCAGATAACCGCCGAATGGATTCGCGGGGATGCGAAGGGCGGTTTTGAAGGGAGCCGTGAAGAAGGCGTGAAGAAGAGAACCATTGGAAGCCACCACGAAGGAGAACTCGATGGTGAAGTTGGCGACCTTGCCAGAGTGGTGGCTCCAAAGGTGGATTGGTATAAGTAGTCAACTCGTCCAACGCTGTGTTGGTGCATGGAGAGCTTGGCCCCCCGGATATTTCCACCGTAGGGAATGGCATCGCCTACTAAGGTGCAATTTTTGTCCATTTATTAAACTTTTGTTAGAGGAGTAGGTAGGTGAGGGAGGAGAGAGAGGGAAAGAGAAATGAAAGGAGAAGAAGAGATTATGTGGCGCTGAGAGAGGGAAAAGTTGACTCTGTGGGGCCCACAGATGGTTGAATTAACGGTGTTGTTTTTTTTGCACTACTGTTGTAACGTTATGTGTATTTTTGCACCTTCTGAAACTTTTTGGTGCCAGACGCTCCTGACGTAAAACTTTATTGTTAAAATTGCATCTTAACCCTAATATCTAATTGCCCTCTGTTAAAAGTTTGCCCTGTGAATTCAAAAATATATATTAACAATTGAAGTACCTTAAATAATAATTTGAACATCACCAATGACAAATAATAGAGTTCTGATGTGTAAAATGGAAAGTATGAAAATTGAAGACATGTGCTATGAATGAATATGAACCTAATCTAAAAGGACTCTTAACCCCAATTAATAGAAAAATGACACATGCTGGCCATAAAAAATTCCTCAAAATTGCATAATTAATTATATTAAAATATGACCACATTAATATTACTCTTCAAAAGATTTTGATTGCACCTCATTAAATCTATATTGACAAAGACACTTATCAATATCGAGCATATGATTTGAAAAATATAAACTAATATATAGTGGTAAAATAACCAATCGATACCGCTCCTTCTATTTCCTTCCCCCTACAACCAAATACATATCATTAAAAAACGAAAATCGTCCCTCGCCTTTCCTTCAACTAAATCAAACAAGGTGTCTCCATTCCTCATCTCTCTTTGTCGTTCCTTCCATCCACTCCCCTCTCATCCTCCCTACAAACCAAACACACCCTTAACAGGTGAAAATATTGTACAAAAATTACTTACGATATTAAGTGTTACTAAAAATATTCTTAGCGGATAGGATTCAGATGTAGTCAATGCAAAGCTTTTAACGACCAAGTTTTTCATTACTAAAAATATGTTAGGATGAAAGCTTACCACTAAATCAGAAATTATAGCTGTTGGTCAGTGGGTAACTCTATTTCATTACCCCTAAGTAGAGCAGACGAGCTAGATGACATGATTCAACTATGACTTGACTCATTAACTAGACTTCTGCCATAAAACAATTGCTTCAACATCAAAATCGAGTTGGGATTATAATTGGAAGAAAATTTTAAAAAAAACTTTTGGTTCTAAGAACTTTAAACTATAGACTAATTAGTCACAAGCCATTAGAGGTTGCGATTTATATGAACAGGATTCCCCAAGCTGATCTATCGATCCAATAAGTTGAAAAATGAGGTTTGATAATTCAACAAAAATAACAAATTCCCAAAACCAAGAAGCACAGTGTAGTTTTTTTAAATATAGAAGTTTAAGAGAAGAGTTTGGATTTCTAAGAAGTAATTCTCCTCTATGTAACATCTATAACTTGCACATATATGTATTGGAAATTTATTTGAGTACTTTAAAAAATACCAATTTTGGACTTGACAATTTTCTATTTGAATCAATATATAATATAATAATATTTTAATACCTATGCGAAAAAAAAACATCACATAAGTCTGTGAAGAATTCGGGCGTACCTGACAAGTCGAATATATACTGCAGATACCCACGCGTGTTAACGATCACAAGAGCGGATCCAGAACATAATACATAGTAAAGGCACGGAGAAGATGGAGGGAACTTTCACGAAGGAACTGAAAATTTTGTTCAGGAGCAGAGATCAAAATGTTCAGAGTGTTTTTCACGTATATGGTTGTCTCTCAAATAAAGGGATAGAGAAAAACCGTTCCCGCACCTTTCCTTCTTAACCCACGTAAATATTGATCTAATTTTCAAATTCACACTTTTAAGGAATATTACAACTTTATTCCCACATAAGTTTATATTTATGCATTCGACCTACCAAATGGATTTGGGCTTAATCCATCAAATATGCCCATTTTCCAACGGTTTGTCTTATTTTTTTGTTGTTGGTGGAGGCTAGAATCTTATTATTAACTGGAAATGCACTATAATATCGTAGTAAAGGCAAAATTCAGTTATTCTCTATACAAATCCAAGGTACTACTTATTCTATAATTGTATCATTATAATTTATTTTTTTACAAAAAAAAAAAGGAATTCGGTAAAACTTTCTGGAATTAATTTCTTGTAAAATTGGTCAATGATCATAGTCAAACTACTTGTGAGGCCAGCAATGACGAAGCCAATGGAGGCTGCCTACTTCAAAGAACGCAACACATAATTCCTCTAGAAAGTCATAATTTTTTTAAAAGAAAGTTCTAGAAAATTTATCCATAAAACCTAAAAATTAAGAAAAATGAGTTTGAGAACACACAAGAAAACTATTTTTGCCAATTTGAAAGCAATTTTGACGAATGTACTTTTACAACGCTAACAAAAGAAGGAAAAAATTATTCTAAATCCATTGATAAATCGTTATTATAACAATTTATAATATAAAATAAAAATAAATATAGTGATAAGAAAGTTTATTTTTATTTTAAAATATAAAAAATGGATTGAGTCTGCGGGTCAACCTGCAAGTTGGCTGAAAAGTTACCATCCAAAAAGCAGGTCTTTTTAGCCCAACTTGTTGTGAGCTAACCAGCAACCCATTTTTTTAAAAAGTAAAATAAAATTGATTAATGAAAAATATGTGAACAATTTTTAATCATAATATAAACCAAATTAATATTATATGATTGTTGATATTTAATTTATGATTCATATTTAGTTTGAGTTCAACCTTATGCAATGTATTATATATGTTTAAATTGTATTGTTTAAAATTGGAATTAGATCTTTTATGTTCAAGTTCTAATGTATTTTTATAAATTAAATTTTTGAAAAAAAATTCATTTTAAGTATTGAACAAAAATGAAAATACATTTGAATTCTAAGTTTTAAAAAAATATTATGTGTAAAAAAAGATGAAATTTTTTTAAAAAAAGTGGCAGGTTGTGAGGGTTATGTTGGATAAATATCATCCCCTCAGTGTATGGACATTTCAGCTTAACCACGGTGGGCCAAACCATATTTAGCATGTTGACTCACTTTACCAAATTTAATTATAAACATGTTTTTCAATATTTAATTATATATTCGTTATTTAAATTTGTGAGTAAATAAAATTAATTGCGTTAAGATTAAAAGACTAGAATCTTAAAATTTAAAAGACTAAACTAAAATTTAATATATTTTTAATTAGAGAATTAAACATAGGGATGGGAATTGCGGGTTGGGCCGCCAGCTTGCCCAACCCACTTCTTGATTTATTTTTTTTAATATATATATATATATTATATTTTTTACTTTTTATCCCAATATTTTTTATAAAGAAAAATGATATTAAATTCTATTTTTAGAAAATTATTAAACATTTATTAATAGGATTAGAAAGAAAATAGTATAAATAAGCAATCTTATAGGAAAAAACTGAATAAAAAAGAAAAATAAATTTATTTTTATAAAAAAGAAAAAAGTTGACAGGCTGCTGGTTTAGGTTTTTCAGTTCATTAACTAGCGGGTTGTTAGCGAATTAGCCCGCATTGCCTACATTCCCAACCCTTTTATCATATACATTAACCATATGGAATTTGTAAGTAGTCATTTTAAAAAGTTGACACCTTGCTAGCCACCCCAACTGAGCCACAAGTTATTTACAACATTTCTTTAGAAATTAGCCACAAAACTTTATATATTCATCATAATAATTTAATTTGAAAGACCCATTGTTTTAGGTTATTTAAGACATATTTTAAGCGATTGTCTTAAACGAATTATTAGCTTTGACCTTAATCGTTTAGCAATTGAAAATATGTTTGAACCAATTCCACAATTGATTAAATTAATGTAAAATGACCTGTTTCATGTTATTTACAACACTATGACAATTGAAAATTTTTTCAGCCAACTCCACACTTAGATAAATTAATTTAAAAGTCCAATATTTCAGGTTTTTAATTAATTTTTTCAGCCAATTCCACACTTAGATAAATTAATTTAAAAGGCCTATACTTTAGGTTATTTACAACATTTCTCTTACAATTTATTACAACAAATTAGTTATTCATCATAATGGTCTAGCAAAGGGCAACATGTTTTAGCTAATTTCACATTTGAATAAATTAAGGGTTAAAGTTCATTTTCCCCAAACATTTTCTTTGGAGAAATTTCACCTTAAAAGTTTTAAAACGTAGTAATCTCAACCCAAATTTAACGGTCTTTAGTAATTCGTCGACATTCGTCTTGCTTAGTTTCTCGTCTTTGTTTGATTTATTGTATTGAAAATCCAAAATTCTTGGGACTAAATATAAATTTCTTTCTTCTTCACCAACATTGATAAACTTGTATGATTGCTTTTGTTTAAATTTTTTCTCCTTAATGGTTCATTTTTCTGGATTTTTCATTGTCCATTTATCCTTAAAGATGATTTCTTATTTGTATTTGATTTTTGGTTATTTGCTTGAAATGTAAAGTTGGATCATTTTCTATTTCAAATTTATGGTTTGGGATGAAATTTAATCATTTTTTGTGTTTGGCTTGAAGTATGATCATTTTGGGGGCTTGAAGTATGGCCTGGCCTATTTAGGGCCTAATCTGGTCTAGCATGTTTATTAAAAAGGCCAGGCTAAGGCCTATTTAAAGGCGTAATTATATAAATAGGCTATGCCTATTTCTTTGAAGCCTGGCCTATAAACCTTTATGCGGGCCTGTTTACATATAAAATAAATATAATGATTTTTATATGATTCAAAATTTTTTTGTATTTTTAATCCTAATTTTTATATTATAAACTTACATACAATAAGAATAGTAGGCTTAAAGCCTACCTTGATGCCTTTTAAAATTGTACACTAGTAGGCTTAAAGCCTACTTTGAGGTATTTATAGATGTTTACATTATATGTATGCCTCTAAAATGGCTTCAAACCTTACCCGGCTTTTTGAAGTTTCACGCCTAGGCCTACAAAAAATTTATGTCAGGCTCAATATATTTATTACAGGTTTAGGCCTATTTAAGTAAAACTTAACCTGCCCTTACTTATTTCCATGCATATTGGGGTTGCTTTTTGGCTTGATTCCTTTCATTTTGAATTTTCGTTTTTGATTATAGATTTATGTTAGCATGAAGTTTGTTGACCTTTGGTTTGTGTTTTTTCTGACTTTGGGAAGACATTGATGAGATGGAGCAATAAGAGAGGGGTAGGGTTGAAGTGGTGATATTTGGACCCTTGAGTGCCATGTGTGAGTTTCAGTTTAAGTCAAATGGTTAAAGCTAACATCGGTTAACACCAAGATAAGATTGTTACGTTTTAATATTTTCATGCTGAAATTACTCCCAAAAAAACTTCCAGAATGAAATTGGTCATTCGCAAATATTTTCAGAATCGATTTGTACCTTAGCCCATAAATCACTTATAGCACTTCTTTAGCTATTCACTATAGCAAATATCGTAAATTTGTGTGTCTGTTTGGGAATGCGGTATAGAGGTACTTTTACGCAAGTAGAGATAAATATGTGGAGGAGATTATTTTGTTTTGCAGAAAAACACTGCTGGGCATACTTTTGGGAAGTAAATAAACTTTTCTAAACAAGCACCGTAACCGGACTTGTGAATTGGACTTGTGAATTGCTGAATTGAAGTTATTAAAATGTAACCATGTCTTGTGGTTAAATTACAAGAGGCATATTGAAAGAACACAACTTTATTGCAAAAGTTTTGTCGTCAATAGTTAATTAGTACTTTGCAAATTGCTAAATTAAAGTTTTAATATCTAAACCTGGCCACCTTTCCCATGATTCTTTTTTCTCTTTTAATATATTAAAAATATACTAGTAATACAAATTTTTTTAATTAACAAAAATAAGAACAAAATGCAAAAATATTTATTTTTTACCAACACTATCATTTAAAACAATTATGCAGATCAGTATTTTGAATTCTTAATTTTTTAAATAATTTTTCATCCTCTTGAAAATTTGAAATATTATTTTTTTTAATTTTAAAATAGTATTAATTTATATTAATTAAAAATCAAGGAATTTTTTTAATCTTAGGTTTTTGCTATTTCCTTTTCAATAGAAATGCAAGAATGCCAAATCATTTTATCTTTATTTTTACTTTTCATGTGTTTCATTAGATCGAGTGGAATATATTTAGGCTCCAAATTCTATTGGATCCTCGGGTTTATTTGAATTAGCTGTAAAAATTAGTTTTTCAATTGGATTTACAGTTTATTAGTAAGCATGTAAGATGAGTTTTTGCCTCTGAACTAACACTCAATGTAATAACCTCCCCATGACCTCCTTATATCCCTCGCTGGTCATCACATCCGCCATGAGACAGGCCCAGAGAGCTCACTTGTATTCCTCCTTCGAGTGCTAGCCTTCGAGCTCGAGCGTGTCAGACAATATATATATATATATATAGCATTGCTCATACTGACGAGGATTGACTTCTCCTTGAATAGGATTTGCTGCCTGCAACCTAACTTGAATTCTTATCTTCAAGTTTTTGTTTGTTTTGGCATTTCTACGCCTCCACAGTAGCCAGCTGATTCATTCTTCTCAGCCCGCCCACCTCCAAGTTCATGATAATAAAACCAGTCATGGGCTTAACAAACCAGTTTTGGAGGAGAAGCGTGTCCTCCTTGTCCACTTATACACTATTCACAGTTCGTTAATAACCTGTAATATGGAGGGCTAACTATGTATAAGAAGGAGAGACACACCTTTGAAGTATACTTAGGAGCATTCACATTCAGAACATCAACTATATGCCGATTTAATGCAGAAAGAAGTTACCATGCATGCTTTTGGGATCCCTCTCCATAGCCTTGAGCCAGGGAGATAAATTTGTATTAACACACACTCACACACATATAGATATATAGATACATTGGAGGAGACCCGTACGTCCTACGTACTCTCATCATAAAAGCTCTAGTTTGAAGGGAGAAATCAATGGCGGAGACCCAAGCCTCCGGTTCTTCTCTTGGCAAACCTCTTCCCATGCATGACACCAAGTGCACTGTATCTTATTCCTTCTCTCACTGGTTGATCCCTAGAGAAAGCCCCTCTTTCAGTTTTCTCAATGTCTTCACTTGTGTTTGCGCGCGCGCGCACACACACACATAGATACAGATATATAGATACATGTTTACTATATATATATATTGGTAGTGGTAACATATACGTAAATTTAATATATCCGCATTTACTTGGGAAGGTAGTGGTAACATGGGAGAGACAGAGAGGTAACCTTTACCGAATGCGAATTCAAGCTAAACTTGCAAATTAAATCAGATCAAAATGCAAAGAATCAGTGGGATACACACACACACACACACACACACATATATTGGAGGACCATCTCTATTAAGTCTGATGGGCCTCCATCCAATTCTCTTGCTGAATCTCTTCTTGGATTATATATATGATGAGCAAGCTTCTCTGTAGGAATGACAAATAGATTGGGAGAGATATATTGGGCTGCCTTGTCGGACACGACCGACGGCCGGCCGGGGATGGGGAAAACTGTTGTGTCTTACTCCCTTCCCAATGGGGATATGCATACAGACAAGGTATATATAAGAAATGCAATTTCGGAGTGCTTGGTGAACATGAGAAGACGCATTTATTATTCCTTCCAGACATTTACTAATGAAATACCGATGAATCCTATCCTAAGCCTTTTGAAGATCTATATTTTAATGGTCATGGAACATTTCCTTCCTTCCCTCCATATTTCGTATAGAGTGAATAACTTCTTGAAACATGATCACATACGTGTTTAGAATCTGTTGGGAGAGTAATTTTACGAAAGCTGAGGTAAGTACGTGAGAGGAGTTTTGTCTCAACTTATGTATAACGTGCTTTCAACGTGAAACCCAAACAAGCACTGCATCGTCATACCGCAATCTTCCCAGAACAAACCCACATTGATTCAGAGAAATAATCCCTGTTAAAATAGCTCTTTTTTAATTTAAAAGAGCAGTCATTAGCGGTCTGTTGAAATTAAAACGACAGATGGAACCTTTGACTCTTCAATTGGGAGATATCATACCACTAGATTACAAAACCTTCGATAAAATAGCTTTAATTTTGTTTGCCAACTCCTCCATTATTGTTTTATAAATAACATTGGGGCGAAGGTCACAAAAGAGCTTCTGGATGATCCTTTCTTCGGGATGAGAACAACGAGAGTACCATTAACATTTTCTTTTTTTTGGAATTACATAGGCAAGCTAGGCTTGAGAGAAAGATGAACAAAACTAGTTAGTCTGGGGCATGGTACCCCTCACAAAAGATTTATCCAACAGAAACTGATCCCAACAACTCGATGGTGCGTGCCAAAGGAGAACAGTCTGAGAGCTCCCTGGGTGAGTCCCCCTTGCCAGAATATCAGCACACATCAAACTTTCTTTAGGAGCATGAGATAACTCCACATTCCAGTTCCCATAAAGAAGGTGACGAGTGGCCTCCACCTCAAGATGCAACTGGTGTGCATGTCCTCGATCCTTGAGTAAAATATTGATCGCTTCAAGAGAATCTGAAAAAGCTTTGATGTTCTTCACCTGCAAAAGACGACACACTTCCAACCCTGTATGGATTGCCAACACCTCCGCTACAGGTATGGTGACGTGCCCAAGCACCCTCTGGAAACCCAATATCGAATGACCCTGGTCATCTCTAATAACTCTGCCACAAGTTGCCTGGTTAAGAGGTCGACCGATGCGTCCACATCCAACCTTATCGCTCACTAGGTGGCGGGACCCAGTGTATAGCCCCAATTGAGCTCCCTTGGAAAATTTTGTGAAAGAATTTCCCCTCAGCTACATCTTCCATAATGTGAAACATGCACTGTTGGAAAATATCTTTCACTGATACTTCCGTAGTTTCAAACACCTACGTACACCTGGCCTTCCATAATATCCAACAGACCTGAGCAAAAATTTTTGCCCCTGGCCATCAGCAGAACCTAGCTTTACCAGGCTGATGGGTTGCATTTGATGAAAGCCATTCCTGTAAGTCACAAGAGAAGAAAGCAGTATATAGGTTAGTACTAAGAAATTCTCTCTAGACATCTCTCACTTTGTGACAATCACGTAGGACATGGATCACGCTCTCCTCACACTAACATCCCAAAGGGCAATTAGCTGTCATAGATATCCCTCTCCCGGCTCGAAATGAGTTGGTGGCTATCCTCTCATGGATTATTTGCCATATGAAAAATTTAACTTTCTCAGGAATAGGCCAACGCCAAATCTTCTGCCATAGAGGATTTGACACCTCATCGGTAGGCTCTGAAAGGAAAGCATAAGCAAATTTGACGGAGAAAGTGCCATCAGGAGACCCTCGCCGAAAGAACTCATCCTCCCTATCATTAGATGAGGGATGTACTCGAAGAACAAGGTCGAGAATATGCGGGGGGAGGAAGCTTGCCCACTTATGAACATTCCATCTGCCATTAGGAAGGACAAAATCCACAACTTTTTCCTCTGGTTGGACATGCTCCATATTGTGGTCAACAAGCTCTATGAGAGGCTTATCCACATACGTCCATAAGTCCCACCAAACCTTAGTAGACAATCCATTATTCACCTTTCTCCCCACCTCAGACAGGAAAAGGTCCCAAACTTCAGTAATAGCCCTCCAAGTTAAAGAATTAGATTTCCTTTTGACAACCGTCGGCATCAACTGATTTCCACACTCATACTTCGATTTAAGACATTTGACCCAAAGGGCATTCGGTTTGGTGATGAGGCCCCAGCAGAGCTTCATAATAAAAGCTTTGTTCTACATTCAAGATTTTTAATTCTGAGCCCTCCACACTTCTTATGCCTCATGATTTGGCTCCAAGCAATGTGATGCATTTTCCTTTTATTTTCATCTTGGGACCAAAAGAAAATTCTACTAACATTTTCGATCTCTTGAAGGACCCTTTTCAACAATAGGGCAGATTGCATCTGGTAGGAAGGCAGGGCAGAGATCACACTTTTATGAGAATCGTCCTCCCAGCCATCGTTAGGTGCCTACCCTTCCACGAAGAAAGTCTAGATCGAACCTTTTTCATTATGTGACCAAAAGTGGCCTTTGTCATGCACGAGTGGATGATGGAGACACCAAGATATTTACTCAAATCAGCTGTAGTTTGAATCCCCAAACTTTGACTTAGCCTAGAAGCTCTCCCATAATGGACATTCTTAGAAAAGAACGCCCTTGACTTGTCCAAGTTGATCCTATGCCCCGATACCCTACAAAATTTGTTCATGACTTGCCTAATTATGCTCATTTGCCCCACGGATGCTTCGGCAAAGAGCAAAAGATCATCTGCAAAAGACAAATGAGATAGGAGGGGGCCCCCATTTAGAAAGCGGAGGGGTTTCCATCTTCCATTCCTACATTTGGCCTTTATCAGATGTACTAATTTCTCCATACAAAGGACAAATAAGTAGGGGCTAAGTGGATCTCTTTGGTGGAGCCCACGAGAAGGAGCAAATTCTGGCCCTTCAAGCCCATTCCACAGAACCCTCATGGTAGCAACTCCAATGCATCCCATAATTAAACGAACAAGATTGTCTTGAACTCCCTCCTCACGTAAAGTGGTTTCAAGAAAATCCCAATCCAACCTATCATAGGCCTTCTCCATGTCCACTTTTACAGCAATGAGCCCTTTCCTCCCTAGTTTTGATCTCATGAGATAGATGGCTTCTTGCGCAATAATAATATTATCGCAACTCAAATGGGATACAATAAAACTGCTCTTCTTAGGTCCAATTAGATCATTCATAATGGATCTGAATCTATTAGCCAAGAGCTCAGTCAGCACCTTAAAGTTAACATTGCAAAGGGAGACAGGCCTCGTATCTTTCAAATTAGCAGGGTTCTCAGTTTTGGAGATGAGAATGATGTTGGTCTGGTTAACGGCACTAATGGAGGACGGATTCAGGAAGGCATGCTTAACCAAATCACAAATCTTCGGTCCCACTACTGCCCATTGGGTCTGAAAAAAGTGCGGTTGAAGCCCATCTGGGCCAAGAGCCTTGAAGGCTCCCATAGAGAAAGCAGCATTCTTTATCTCAATGTCATCCACAGCTTTACGGAGGGACCAGAGTTGGGATTCTTGTAACCTCGAGAAATCATTTGACCAGTTTTGAGTGTAAGGTATTTCTAGATCCTTGGTGTACAAATCCCTATAGTATCTACTCACCATAGCCATCAAATGCTCCTGGTCATGAACCCAATTCCCACTCTCATCTCGAAGGGACAAAATCCTTTGTTTTCTTCTTTGGACAACCGTAGAAGCATGAAAGTATCTAGTATTTCGGTCGCCCCATTGAAGCCAATTGCATCTAGACTTTTGAAACCAAATGAATTCCTCTTGCATCATAACCTTATTATAATCCTCCCAGAGTCTCCTCTCCAGTCGGTAAAGCCCATTAGGAACCCCATTACTCTTGCTTGCTTCAATCCCCTTGAGCATTTTTAAATCTCATTTTCTTAGAGATGTTTCCCACCGAGGAGTTATTCCAGATAGTAGCGTGCTCCCGAAAGCTCTTAACCCCATCAAGCCAATCTCTTTCACTCAATGCATCATCTACAACATTTTGGAAACCCTCTTCAAGCCCCCAAGCAACCTGGTAATGAAATCTCCTCTGGACTTGGGGTTTAAACGTTGCAGGAGTACATGATATAATTACCACCTTGTGATCCGACTTATACTTGAGGTCATGAGTTACTCAAGAATGCGGAAAGAACATTTCCCAAGCCACATTACAGAAAACCCAATCTAACTTCTCTCTGATCCCCTCCCGTTCCCAAGTGAACCGCAACTGGGGTTCATTCATCTCAATAAGGCCCGCTTGAAGGATACACTTATCAAACTATTGCATAGAAAGGCCATGTGTAGGGGCACCTCCTAACTTGTTAGTAGGGTCCCTGTACGCATTGAAATCCCCAACTAAAATCCATTCATCCAAAGTATATTGACTAATTTCAAGAATAATTTGCCAAAGATGAGTCCTCCTTATGTAGTTGGTCTCACCATATATGAAAGAGGCAAAAAACTTCCAATTCTACCTCATATCCTAGATATGGCAATGTAGAAGTTGAGTATTAGAGGTTATATACTCAATCTTGAAATCACAAATATTCCAAATGAGCAATATTTCCCCTGAATATCCAGAGGCCTCAATCCTAATCCAATGCGAGAAGCCAAGGCGGTGGATCATATTATCAGCATGCAAACTACTAATTCTAGGCTCAAGCAAGCAAAGAATATCAATCGGATTCTTCTTAACCACGTCTCTAATAAGGAAGGGGAAGGTTCTGCCACCTGCCCCCTACAATTCCAAGTTGCAATAATCATAAATAAGCCAAAGGAAAGAGGAGGAACTTACTGAGTAGTTCTGTTTCAGGCACAAAGTCAAAATCATTAAGGTGATCTTCATTCTCCATAGTTGTTGCAATCTCCTGCGCGCTACTTCTCATGGTACTGGCATCCTCCATTTGTTTTTCCTCCACACCATGGTTCGTGAAATCGGATCGGACCGGCCGGTTTAGACCAGAAATCGGTGAACCGGCCGGAAAACCTGTCCAGTCTAGTAACTGACCCTGGGTCACTTCAGATCGGATTAAACCGGTTTAACCCGGTAGTAACCCGACTGAACCGCCGAGTTGGGCGGGTCAGCGAGGTTAATTTTTTTTAAATGAATAAGGGATGAAATGGTGCCGTTTCAACCCTTAAAAAATAAAAAAAATAGGTCAAAAACCCAGATGCCGGCCCCTCCCTCACCTTTCGACAGATTCCCGTTCTCTTTTTTCACGGCCAAACTTGTTTGGGAGAGAGTAGTCTTGATATCACCCCGCCGATACTTGAGAGAGGAGGAGCTTTTGCTGAGAGAGACAGATCGAAGATGACGACTCGCTTCAAGAAGAATCGTAAGAAGAAGACCAATGAGGCTTTAAGAAGAATCGTAAGACAGATCGTTGCAACTCAATACTATCTGAAAGGTAACGCAGTATTAATATATTGAGGGCAGAATCATAAGGCAGACCGCTGCAACTCAATCGTATTAATATATGGAGCAGTGAGTGAAAGGCAACACAGTACCAGTAAAGAAGATGAGTGATAGGAAACATGTACTATCAAAAAATTAATAAATATTACTTAAAAGGAGATATTGCACACATGGCTCGAGAAATCTTACGCAGAACTAATGAAAGAGATATTTGTACTATAAAAAAAAATTAATAAATATTACTTACGCAGTACTATTTATTGATAAATAATACTATTTATTGATAATACCATCCACTATAATTATTTACGCAGTACTAGTCAAGAACCTAGTATTACTTATGCAGTACTATTTATTGATGAATAAATAGTATTATTTATTGATAGTGGATGGTGTAATTATTAATAAATATTTTTAATTTTTTTTATTTTTGACAGGTTGGAACCCCGATTTGACTTCGGTCTGACCCACTGACCCTTAACCCACCAACTTATCCGGTTCAATCACCGATCCGGTTTTCTGTACCTTGCTCCACACCATTCGCACCTACTAGTGGGTCTGGCGGTTTCGGTTCAGAGCACCCATTTAAGGAGTAAATTTGAGGCTGTCTCTCATCGACATTGATAGGATCATCCTTGACATCCATTTCATTTCCTTGGACCACCTCTTCATTTTTATTTCCGTAAGAGTTTTCTCCTTCTGTCCCCCTAACTTGATCTTTCTCCTTCATTATCTGATCAACATTTCCACTTACCACATAATGGGTTCTTTGAGTAGTCCCCTTAGTTTTTCCCTTGCCAAGAGGGCCTTCCTTATTTAATTTTGCTCCTTTGCCCATTTCCTTACTATCTCTTTCTTGTCCAGGCCCATTTGCAAGTGACTTTACTGGCCCATTGGCATTATTTATTTTAAGTCCTTTTCCTACCTTCACATGAGGCCCACTAGCACCATTTGTTTTTGCTCCACTTTCCACTCTCTCATAAGGCCCAAACCTCACTTTCCCTTAGCCCACTTTTTTCCCTTTATTTTGAATCTTGGTTAAAGTCCTATTCTTTACTTGCAACGTAGGTTCTTCCCGGACACTTAAGGCAAATCGTGTCATGTCATTCTCTACGTGGACATGTCCTTTTTCCCCCTTGTGAAATTTCCAGCATTCTGTGCGTGGTAGACGTCACCTTCTAGGTTGCCCAGGACGCCGAACCTCGAGTCCCTCAACGCCGAAGTAGCTCTCCTGGTTGTCACAGTACCTGCTCCTACATAAGCCGACGGCTGACATGAGAAAGGGCGCACCTTGGTCGGAGGGGAGACGAGCATCCAGGCGCCAAACATCTCCGGTGGCTCGAGCTGATATTTTCCAGTCTACAGCACACCTTGCAGTCCTACGACAGCGTCGGCCATCCTCCTCGGCGCAGCAACTATCGCGTGTTGATTCCCAGTGCAGCCCAGGCTAGCTCCAGTGCTATCTGTCGGCAGCATTCCAGCATCGAAGCCGAGACCCACTGTTGTTCTATCAGTTCGGGTTCTATCAATTCCAGAGGTCATGGTTACGGCACCAACAGTCTTGGGCCCAGCTTCTGATTCATACGATTTCTGGGCTTCCGTCCCTGAGCTCTTTTTCCAAGGGCAAGCCTCACGATGGTGACCATATCTTCCGCATTCAAAACATATGAGTTTCAACCCCTCATACTCTACATTGAAACACTGTTCAGCAGCGATAATTCTTGGAACCAAAGCCCTCTGTAAGTCTAGCTCAACACACATCCTTGCAAATTTGCCTCTTTCAACTCTTGCTGTTGCACTGGTACTGTCTGATAGGGTATTTAAATCCATTTTAAGAGGCCTTCCAATCCTCTCCCCCAATCTTGCAATGCAATGACTATTGTATCAATGCATTGGGATATTAGGAATGCGAACCCAAGTGACAATAGGTCTAAGTTGGTTCTTAGAGGGATCAAAATAAGGAGTCCACCGTTGAACTAGCACACAGTGTTGGTAAATGACCCAGGGCCCTCCATATAGAACATTCCTGTAGTGATGCCTCCATTGCTCTTTGTTAGTAAATTTCACCATAAAGTAATTGTTTGGAAGGTCTATTAATTCTATCTCAGATGTTCCCCACAGCCTGGATAGATATGTTTTGAGTATAGGCAAACTAAATCTCCTTCCAAGAACAGTGATAACCAGAGAAAAATTCCAGGGCTTACACCATTCATTATATTCCTCCTGGGATATAGGCACTACCGGATATATCCTCTTGAGACGTTTAATTTCCTCAGTAGATTCATACATTTCCCAATGGATTTCATCTTCATCAAATAGGAGCTCATCTATCTCTAGAAGGTAACTCCCGTTTGCCACTCCATTGAACACCATAAGTGATTGCTTGTAAGATAGCATTTATTTCCTGCCATGGAGAGTTACACTGTTACCCACCCCATTATTCTCTATACCTTGTTCTTTGTCCTCCATTTGGTCATCCATAATCTCTTGAGGCACTTCCTCCATTTTCTTCTTTTTGTTCCTCCCATCCCCTTCCGAATCCGGTGGTCTATCCGGAGGATTTTTCCGTTGACCTGTATCCTCCATCTGAAAGAGTATGGCACAGAACCCAATAGAGATAAGTCGTATTTCCCCAGAAGACTCTACCATTAACATTTTCTATAATTGATGGATCTTCAAAAGGCGTGTCTCGCAAAACCGATGAGTATTACAATCATATGAGAATCAAGTCCTTATAAGAGCTTATTTGACTTCCCATTTTAAAATTTAGGTTTGATTTTAAAATTTCGATTTGAAATTTAAATTTTTAAAAGCTATTTTTTTATCAAATCACACACTCACCCCTAATAAATTTTCTCTTTCATACTTTTATTTCTTTCTCTTTCCTCTTATCTACCTATTTTTTTATCTCAAACTTCATAAAAGTCAATAACTTCCTAAACACAATATTTATAAAATCTAGGTTTTACCTCAAAATCCGTAAAAACTATTCTCCAAAACCTATATTTTACTTTGAAATCCGTAAAAGCTGTTCCGAGAAGGACTTTCAAATAACTCCTGTAAGGATAATGCCAACCCCTTAATCTCTTCGCCATCGTACGTAGCACCAGGCCCTGCATCATCATTCAATAGTGCCTTGATCTTACTTCGTTGCCATTTAGCTTTAATTGGCCCGTTCATGAAAATACTTGTTATTTCTATCTCCTAACACGTACAACGCACACAAGGTTGAATTGGATTATGTGAGTCAGCAAGCTGACTCTTCAACTTCAAATAAGGTATTACAAATTTCAAATGGACCAATAACAAGAGTATGTGTCCTAAAGAATTAAGTAAGCACTGAATGAGTTTCTATGAGATGTTTTTAACAAAGCAAATTGCAATTTGATCAACAAATGAAAATGAATACTCTAAGGATATCATTAATTCAATTTAGGGTAAAGTGAACTTGCGGATCATATTTTAAACTTAGAGGCTTCAAATTAAAGGGTTGGACTAAGTGCTTTAGATGAAAGGACTCATTTGTACATAAATGATGATATTTTGAGTTTAAAATGTTGAATACATTATTTTAATTTTATTTATACGAAAATTTGAATTTTAAATTAGTTTAGAGATTTGAATTTTGAATATCTATATTTCTAGATTTAAAAGTATATATTAGTTTTAAATTTGAATTTAATATTTTATATTCTAGATTGCATTTAATATTATTATTATTAGGATATATTTTAGGAATTGCATTGTAATCTTTAAATTGTAATCCTCATTCTTGAATCACATCTTGAGATTAAAGACTTGGATTTTGAGAATTCAAAATTTGCTACTTACATCTTCAAACTTGAGAGGGGATCTCTCTAAACTTCTTTGTTGAATTAACAAACTTATCAAAGTTTGATCAACCTTATAACATTTTTTAACATTTAAAATCATTGTTTTTCCGTGTTAATGTTTCAGAATGGATTGTTCAACCTTTGTTTCTTCTTGAAATGCATATTTTCTTATTAGTTTGTGGGGTTGCACGTTAAACCAGCTTAAAGATTTTGACTAAAGTGCAATTTTTATTTGTTTTATCTAGATTTTGTTTCAAAAGTCAAGTTTTTTCCTTGTTTATTATGTTCCTTTTGATTTCAAATGTGTCTGTATGAGATTTGGCTTCCGTTAGAATCATTGTCCTCAGCATTTCCCCGTAATCACATTCTCATCCTTAAATTAAAATAAAGGGAGATCCAGATATTTTATAAAATTAATATTATAACTATAAATAAATAAATTTAAATTAATAAAATATGATTTATAAATGTAGTACATATAAGATAACCATTTTTTAACTTATAAATTATTAAATATGAACAATTCATCGTTTTGGGCTTATTTGCTTTTACTTGATGAAATCTAAGTTTGATTTTAAAATCTAGGTTTTGATCTAAAAATTAGGTTTTTTCTAAGTATAAAATTTTTTTTCTGAAAAGATATTTTGGTTACAAAACCTCAGTTTGAAACCTAAGTTTTCTTGTTGCTATTTTTTCTTTCTTTCTCTTTCCTCTTTCATACTTTTTTCCTTTTTTCTCTTTCATCTTTTCTACTTTTTCCTTTTTTCTCTTTCCTTTTTCCTACTTTTTTTTCTTTTCTTTCATTTTTCTATCCACTTTTTTCCTCGGAGTCCCTAAAAATTAATAACTTCCCAAACATAATCACTTTTCAAATCTAGATTTTGCTTCAAAATCTGTAACAACTATTTTCTAAACTTTATTCTTCCAAATTTAGATTTTACCTCTATAAAAATTATTTTTAAAATAACCTCAATTAGGGATGGAAATAAGCTAGGCTTTAATTAAATAGGCTTAAGCTTGTAATGAAAACGTTGAGCATGAGTCTGAATATAAGCTTTTTTTAATGCTCAGGCCTGAGCCTTCGAAAGGCATGGTAAGGTCTGAAGCATTTTTAGGGGCCTCAAAGTAAGCGTTAAGCCTACTATTATATACATTTAAAAAGCCTCAAGGTAGACTTTAAGCATACTATATTTATTGGATGTAAGTATTTAATATAAAAAATACAAAAAATGTTATTTACATCATATGAAAATAATTATATTTATTTTATATATAAACAGATCAGCTTAAAGGTTTACAGGTCAAGCTTCAAAAAAATAGACCTAACCCATTTATACAATTAGACTTTTAAATAGGCCTTCATCTAACTTTTTTAATAAACAGATCATATCAAAATAGGCTTTAAAGAGGTAGATCAGCCTGACGTATTCCCACTCCCTAACCTCAATGTGAATTCGCTGTCTCTGGCCAAAAAAAAAAAAATAGAATTCGCTGTCTATCTTTTGGACGAAAAATAAATAAAACGTCACCAACTCGGAGCAGGTGTGAGAATCTTCAAATCGTGGGCTCCACACGTTTACACGGGCAAAAATATTCACCGTGTTTCTTCAAGTTAGTGATAAATCATCCTCCGTTCAAATGTCCCAAAAAATAAAAGAAAATTCTGTATTCATTGGATCTATTGACTTAAGTCAAAAGCTTTTCTCCGTTTCCGTTTTCAGTTTCGGTTTCCCTTTCGTTTTCGTTCCTTCCTTCTTCAGTTCACCTCACAGTCACATCCATCAGCCTCCATCCATGTCCTCTTCGTTCAATGCCCCTCGCCATTCTCTCCAAATCTCGCTTCATTGCAATTCTGTGCTCTTCCTCTTTTCTTCACAGTTCTGCTTACTTCTCTTGATTTTTTCTTCCGTTACTCCAACGAAGCATAATTTGGTCAATCTCCCTATCATTTTGTATTGACATTTTTGAGCCGTTTTTTTGACAGATAATTCCTAATTCATAGGCTATTCGATTTTTCCGCGTAACCCAGATCCGAAAATTTCTTATTCTTATTTCTCTCTCTTTCTCTTCCTATTTCTGGAATATTTTCTCCTTGGGATCTCTACTTCCTTCTCCGTTCTTCTGTTTTACAGCTAACATTCTAAATCCAGAAAGGTAAAAAGTGCAATTCTTGTCTTTTCGGTTGAGATAGTTCTTTCGCTTAGTTGGGGCACGCTTCGTTGGTGGCATTGACACGTTTGTAGCAGAAAAAAGATTGGAGCGCAACCCATTTCTGAGCGTTCCTGATTGTGCAGGCGAGATTTCATGATCCGCATTTACCAATTGTGTTTTGGTTGCGCAACTGCTTACAACTTACACGGCTGTAGTGTTCACCTTTAAACCATCTTCTTTCAAATTGTGTGCTTATGATTTGGATTCTCGCTGACGTAAGGAATTTTGATGTGGGGAACACTTTTTCCTTGATTTTATTCTCCATTGGAGTCAACCGTCCGAATTCTGGGAATTTCTCGGAAGATGCGTAATCGTGATTTGGGGATCTGGCTCTCTCTCGTTTCACTGAAGTGACAGAGAAGCATTGGGTTTAGTTCATTTTCTTAGGCATAACTCGGAGATATAGCATGTTGAGGAGGACCAAAGCATCAATTCTAGCATAGAACATTTAGAATGTTTATGTGGAACTGACGATTTTTGATTGATTCGAGTGATATTTGAGATATTTTGGGGCCCGTAAACTATTGTTATGGGTTGTATATGCTCGAAACCGAATTCTTCAAATGATTATGTTGCTGAGCACCATGCCAGAGACAAGGATACGAAGGCAAATAGAATCTCAAAACATTTGAGTTCGGGAGAGAAGGTCGCAATAGAGGCTGATGGTTGCGGTAATGATGCGACTGCTCGGTTGATATCTAATCCGTCTCGGGATAGAATTTCAGGGTCCCCTTCTGTTTCATCAGATGAGGAGGAAAAGAATGGAGAAACAGATACTACTGCAAAGCCTGCAAAACAGCTGGTTGTGGCCTCGAACATGGGAATTGGAAATGAAGGACAAGGACAACCTAAAATGGCTAGGATAGTTACTGTACCCAAAGGGGAAAGAGGAGCTCAAATTCTTGCAGGCTGGCCTTCTTGGCTTACTGCAGTTGCAGGGGAAGCCATTAATGGTTGGATACCTCGTAGAGCAGACTCATACGAGAAGTTGGAGAAGGCAAGTTGAGTTAGTTGATGCATTTATTGTTAATTTGGTTTTTGACCAACAATCCTTTAAACCTATGAATTGTATTTGAATTTTTATTGTTGATACACAGATGTGGAAGCATCCTCTGTCTGATAATCATATAGTGTTCAAAGACATGCCTCCTGATAGCTAACCATGTTTTTGCTTTAGTGTAACGGGGCTGTCACCATTTTAAATTTAGAAGAATAGTGCAAAATATTTTTTCTTTTCGAAGAATTTATTTTATACAATATCTATCTGGCCTGGAAGTTGTTGTATGCTTGGAAGCATCTGTTGCTGGGGAGAAATTTGTTTTCTTCCGTACTTGAAGTGTGAAACATTCTTTTTTGTCTCAGTTGATAAGGTTTTAAGTAGCCATTTAGTTTGAGTACAGCTTTGATGTATATTTATAGTTCTTCCTTCACCAATTTTTTTGCCTTTAATTTAAGGAGAATTTAACCTATGTTTTTATTAAAATAAGAAAATCAAGTTTCCTGTCATTCTGCAGATTGGCCAAGGAACTTACAGCAGCGTTTACAGAGCCCGCGATCTTGAAACAAACAAAATTGTTGCATTGAAGAAGGTCCGATTCGCTAATATGGATCCAGAGAGTGTTCGATTTATGGCAAGAGAGATTATCGTACTGCGAAGGCTTGATCATCCAAATGTCATGAAACTTGAAGGCATCATTACCTCACGGGTCTCGGGTAGCTTGTATCTTGTTTTTGAATACATGGAACATGATCTTGCAGGGCTTTCAGCAACACCTGGCATCAAGTTCACTGAAGGGCAGGTAGTTGATTCCTTTTCCTTCTGATTATGTGCCCACTGTTCAGACAAAAACCTGTTTGTTTTTTGTTGCTTTAAGTCTAAAACAACCTTTTGGTCAAATCAATTTGATGGGAATACTTTTATATATATTCGATTTAATGCGAGTTGTTTTAATATAAATTTGCTTAATGATTAATTGTAGTGCTTATGAATCTTGGAAGATTTAGGAAGCCATTGTAAGAAAAAAAAAACTATCAAGCTAGAAATAGAATCTTGAGCTGAACTCACGTTTCTATAAATATTTTCTCTTAAACTAAATATTATTGGTCAAACATATTAATCTTGTAAAAATTAAGTTTCTACAACTAGATTTTCCTCATTCGCATCTTCTATTACTTCATTTTGCACAAGGAGCTCATGTTTTCTGTGATGCTGCGGATCAAATGTTATATGCAACAGTTGCTTCATGGTATTGAGCATTGCCACAGTCATGGTGTTCTGCATCGTGACATCAAGGGCTCAAATCTTCTGATTGACAAGAATGGCAACCTAAAGATCGGTGATTTTGGGCTAGCAACTTTCTTTGAGCATTCTAAGGCTCGGGCGTTGACAAGTCGTGTGGTGACCTTATGGTACCGACCACCTGAACTCCTACTAGGAGCCACAAATTATGGAGTTGCAGTGGATTTGTGGAGTGCTGGTTGCATTCTTGCGGAGTTGTTTGCTGGAAAGCCTATAATGCCTGGACGAACAGAGGTAGTTCCTTCTTACATTCTATATTTTATTGGACATACTGAGACCTGACAATTCATTACTAGCAGCATCTTTTGGTGAAATAGTCTGAAGTGGAGAGATTTCCCTTTTTTTCTTCTTAGGAAAATTGTCACATTTCTAGCCTAAAATCCATTAACTTACACTGCATTTTCTTGTTTAATCTGCATCCACCACAAAGATTGAAAAGTGGTCTTACAAGTTTAGCTGCTGCTCAATTAAATTTTTTTTGCCAAATACTTTATTTCAGATGGTCAATTGAAATATCCTGGAATAGTTTACCATTGTTTTTATTTTTGGTGACAAGTTAAGGCCATTGTTATGCAAGCTTCACCTCTGTCATTGATATTAATCTATATTAACATATTTATCAAATTTGTGGGAAGCAATACTGTTCACAAGCTGTGAATAGTGCAGCTTATCTCCAACCTTGTACAAATACATGGGGCCCCACTCTAGTCTACGAACATCTGAAAATTTTTAGGACTTAGCTGGGCAATAAGACAAGATCTTGCTATCTGTTTTCTAGGTGGAGCAACTTCACAAAATCTTCAAACTCTGCGGATCACCATCTGAAGAATACTGGAAGAAGTCAAAGCTACCACATGCTACAATTTTCAAACCTCAACATCCCTACAAACGTGTTGTTGCAGAGACATTTAAGGATTTTCCTCCATCATCATTAAGCCTTTTGGAAGTCCTCCTTGCTATTGAACCCGAGGATCGAGGAACTGCTTCTTTAGCACTTCAGAGCGAGGTTGTTATAAGCTCTATTTCAGTTGAAGCACAAGTTCTATTGGAATGAAATTATTTTGTCAGATTCTGCCATTTTATTTTTCAGTGTGCACTCTCATGGCGTTGTTAGTATATACCTTTTGAACTTTCCTTTTACTTTCTAACTAACAGTTCTCTTTGTCTAGTTCTTTACCACAAAGCCCCTTCCTTGTGATCCTTCAACTTTGCCAAAATATCCACCAAGTAAGGAGCTTGATGTCAAGTTTCGACAAGAAGAAGCCAGAAGGTATTCTGAGGGAAATTCTAGTAACTTGGTCGCATCTAATTTCTGCATAGCCAATAATTTTGAAAACAGAAAATGCTGCTACTAATGTGTTTTGGTATTTATTTTTAATTAAAAAAATTGTCCTTATACAATTGTTCTATGATAATGTATGAACTTGCTTCTGAATAATGATAAGATGGTGCTCTTACTTGGCCTTCTCGGAGGTATCAACTTTCAAATCCTCTTAGTTTTGTAATTCTGATTAATGTTTTATTTTTCTCTTTGCAACTAAAGGTATGTGCATGATTTGCAATTGTAAAGACACTCCACTTTCCATACCTTCTCTTTCTCCATGCATGTTACTTGTGTTACCCACTTCTTCATTTGAATACAGACGAAGAGCTGCAAATAATAAAGGAAATGCAGAGGAATCAGCTAACAAAGTTTCCAAGGAGTCTAAAGCTGTCCCAGCACCTGACGCTAATGCTGAGTTACGGTCATCAATTGAGGTACCTTACTTCATAGCTTAAGAAGTTTATGAATGTCCTGTTCATAAGAACTTAATGAGAATTGACTAATCCACCCATTTCCATGTCTTGCCTCCCCCTTCCTTCAGAAGAGACAAGGGCAGGCTAACCCTAAATTTATCAGCGAGAAGTACAATCCTGATGAGGATGGTGGTTTTGGCTTCCCTATTGAACCTTCAAAGACAAGAGCACTCAATGCCTTCTCTCATACTGGTCAGTCAATGCATCCAAGTGTATATGGATCAGCACGCAATATGAATTTAAACAAGGAAGAGTCTATTGCTGGCCCTGGCCATGTCTATAATTCAGGAAATCCTGCAGTGTTGAGAAAACAGAGATCGTACATGAACAGGAATGCTGCACAGTTGTCAAGATTTTCTAATTCAGTTGCCAATGGAGGTGGTTTAAAGCTTGATATGAGTGGAGATGCTAGTGTGAAGTCAAAGTGGCCTGATGATTGCTTTGGCTCACGATATGACCATCTTGTTGATGATGAATCCAATCAATTGCTCAAGTCTCTGCACAAGAAGGACATGCATCCTTGCGCAAAGGAGCCTTCCAAGGTAAAGAAAATACAAACATTTATTTGTGGAATCAATCTATTTTTTTATCCCCTTTTAAAATTTTCTGTCTATTAATTTCCATCAGAGTTAATTACTGATTAGAAGACTGACCCATTAGGTAAACAAAAAGAGGAGTGAAAAATGATTATCCAGTGATTAATGGTTTACTAGCAATATGATTGTGGAGCTACCTACCAATACCTTGATTTTTTTTTTTTTTACCCAGAAAAACGGACGTAATAGTAATACCTTGATCTTCTTTTTGTGGTGCAGGCGTTTGCCCCAAAAAATGGTCAAATGTACTATTCAGGGCCACTGGTTCCTGGAGGTGAAAATCTTGATGAAATGCTTAAGGAGCATGAAAGGCAAATCCAACAAGCTGTCCGCAAGGCACGCTTAGATAAAGTCAAGATCGGCAAATGTGACAAAGACAATGGCCAAACTGAATCCCTACTTCAACATGTGGGAAATTGCTAGCGAGAATCTCGATAGGATGGCTATGATGCTTCTTTGACTTGGGATGTGGATGCCTGTATCTTTCTTCTGGAATTTCAACAAATGTTGATGCTGATAAATAAGTTCAGGAATCATGGAGCCTCGTCAAGGATTCTTGGGACACCAATGATTATGGCTTTTGTCTCAGTTCTAACCTACAAACTGTAGCTGTTCGATGGTGGATAGCATGTGCAGCAAAAGAAATCGATGGCAAATGGGAGTTTGACTATGAGATTTGATAATTGTTTAAATTAACTCACCAGAAAATTGTTTTTTTTACTAGGTGGTGAGGTTTTCTGCTGAGAATTGATCAGTTGGCTCAATATTTAACTTGTACAGGCGAAGTCTATTTTGCTGAAGCAGATTACACTTATTCGAAATGCAAAGTGCATTAAGTTTACTATCTTTAATAGAAATAGAATGGTTATCTCATTAATCTGTCAGAAAGAATGCTAGTTGTTCATTTGTAATGCATTTTATAACTTCCTTTCTATGCCGAAGATCAAAATTTGGGGTGTTTGGTAGAGCGTTTCAACACCCCAAAAATACGTTCAACAGTGTTTTTTGCAAAATGAAATAATCTCCTTCACATATTTACCTCGTAAATGGTAAAAGCACTTCTCCACTGCTTTCCCAAACGGATCCATTGTATACCGATTTTTTCTTGAGAATGATTTGTACATTTATTCAATGTGAAATATGCATATCTTTTTCTATGAAATTACCAAGGAATTCAATTATTTACTTAGTCTTTTTTTTGCCAAAATTATTTACTTATTCATTCCTTTAAAAATTTGATAAACCTTATTTTTCCAAAGAGTACGCAATACGTCATGAAATTCCAATGCAATATTGCATTATTGTGTATGGTAGGAGTGAGAGAATGTCATCAGAATTTGTTTTCTTTCTATCTATCTGTTCCACCATTATTTATCCCCACCCCGGGGGCCAAAAAAAAAACCACAAAAAATCTCTTTAATTTTAAACAGAATATGGTTTTGTGCACACAACATTGTAATGGTTTTTAGTTGTTGATCCTTGATCGAATGCTTTCCTTTGTATTAGGAAAAGGCTGTAATAACGTGGCAACATAAAATGGGGCAAAACAAAAGTTGTGCAGTAAAAATATTTCTTTTCTTGCTGGGAATCAAAGGAAAGTGACCAAAAAAAATCCTCAGAATAAAAGTCTCATCTGGGTCCATGTTAAGTCATTCTCTTCAAAATTGGAGAGAAAACATTACCAAAAAAAAAAAAAGGAGAGTGAAACTTCATTCGCTCCCAACTAATTTTCATTGTTATCTAAAAACTTTTTGTTCATATATGGTTGCTGTCACATAAAAAGTAGGGATCAAGTAAGATGAAGATTAACTGATTAAGATGGAAAGGTTGTTAGTTTTTACTAGGCTTTGCCATAACTCTAGTTATTGTATAACTGAGAAAACTCTAGTTTTCACTGATTTTTTCTACTTGTTTCTGATGCATATGTGCTTTTACACACACACACACTCACATCTATTTTAACACAGTTATACTTATTTGAGATATTTTTTTCCTCCTCAGTTACTTGCATTTGACCTCTCATCTGACTGAAATTTTGAATCTGCCATTGTAGGTTCCCCATGCTAGAGTCCTACCATGTGACCTATGAGAGCAAGGTGAATGAAGCAGATAACTTAATGGAGGTTGGAAGAGGAAGATAGTGCAGAGAAGTTTGGGACCCAAGAGAGTCCAAATGCGAACTTGCATTGAAATGGTTTCCAAGTGGGGTTTACGAGACACAGTGGGATTTGATTATGGTGGATGCACCAGGGAGGATGACTGCTATATACACTGCTGGCCTCATGGCTAGGACTAGGGACAGTGGAGAGACTCGTGTGCTTGTGCATGATGTGAATAGAGAAGTGGAAGATGTAATATCCTAATTTTTCTATTAAGAGCTAATTAAGATTTAATTTAAAAAGGGGTTGTATTTTAATTCATAAATTTTGGGCCAATTGTGTAATTTCT
>JANTPZ010000303.1:0-33838 GCA_025593235.1 Vachellia pachyceras | reverse complement strand
TGAGTCTCTGTCTCTGACTCAAACTTAACGGACATCTTGCATCAGTTAACGGTCATGGCATTTTAGTTCCATTTTCAATTTAACATGAGTATTTTTGCACAAAAAAATTTAATATGGTGCCAAATGCCCTTTTAGCATGTTTACATGGGTATTTTAGCACTTTTACCATAGACAAAAAACCTTTGCCAGACGGACGTTTGCATAGTTAACGGTCATGGGTATTTTTACACCATTTTCAATTTAACATATGTATTTTTGCACCAAAAAATTTAATATGATACCAGATGTCCTTTTAACATTTTAACATGGGTATTTTAGCACCTTTACTCTTAATTAAAGTACATGTATTTGAACTTTGCTTGCATGACTTTCACATTTAAAGGTGGTGCAATGTATCCATCACCGGATAGCCATATCAATAATGTTAATAATGGCTCTCATCAATCAACATTTTCATGGGATAATTTAATCTGTATGTACGGATATTGATTATTTAGATAACGACAAACGTTCTTTATGTCAAAAAAAGGGGTTGAGGTGTATTTTTTTATAACGATTTTTCCCTAATAATAATTCTTTGTTGATGAGAGTTCAATTGATTTCACTGGCTAATAATTAACTTTGTTTTTGGGTGAAAGTGGGATCAACCCTACCCAGTATCCATTCCTTTGAGCCAACTAATCCAAATTTGGAAGAACAGTTATGGATGGTTAGATTCCAGCCCCTCCCAATAAATTTATGGGGGATCAAACAATAGTTTAATCTACTAAACTCAACCTCAATCACTAACTATTGGTGGCTAACAATTAACTTGATAATTGGGATTTGGCTTCTCTGCTTCACCCAGCTGTCATTTACTATTTATTGCTGCTGTTTAACGCCAGCAAATCTATAGACCGTATCTGCACGATTCAGACTTATTGTTCACTGATGGTCCAAATTTTTTTTTTTACTTTATCTTATTTTTTATGAATAGCTGCTTTTTTAAAAAAAATTGCGTCATGTTAACTAATTTAATTAACATTTTTAATTAAATAAAATTAGACGAATGGATGTACCTTTAGGGACGGAGGAGTAATTAAGGGTATGTTTGTTAACATTTTAAAAAAAGTTTTTTTTTTTGTTTTAGAAAACAAAAAAGCTTGTTTGGTGTTTTAAATTAGGGGAAAACTTATACCCCGTACTGGACGTTAATTATCCAGTTACAAATGAAAGATTGACAAGTGAATTTTTTTTAACACATCAGCCCATAACGTCGAACTGTTGTTTTCGTTCCCTATCACTTGCACATCTGTAGCTCTCACATGCGAAAACCATGTTTCCTCTTATTTCAATTATATCCAGTACTGAGCCTGCTATGTGTGGCTCTCACATGCGAAAACCCTATTTCTTCTTGTTCCTTTGTATTAAGCTTTGCATCTTGGACATCCACTTTGTGCACCATGTTTGGTGGGTACGGTATGCGTATTGGTTTTAAAGAAAATTGATTTAGGGTTTGTTTAGAAGTTCTTTTGAGAATAGGTTTTACGAATTCGGAGGTAAAACTTAGGCTTTGAAGAATATTTTTACCGATTCTGAGGTAAAGCCTAGGTTTCAAAACCTAAGTTTTAAAATACTGTGTTTGGGAAATTGTTGGTTTTTACAGAGTTCAAGGCAAAAAAATAGGTAGGAAGAAGAAAGTAAAAAAGAGAAAATTTATTAGAAGAAATGGTGTAACTTAACAAGAAAATAGCTTTTTTCAAAACTTAGGTTTTAAACTGAAATTTTGTATCTAAAATATCTTTTCTAAAAAAATATAAGTATTTGGATAAAATCTTAAATTTTAAAAGTAAAACTTAAGTTTTAAAATCAAACTTAGGTATATGGATAAATAAGTTTTTAGTGCTTTTGACTCGTTGCTTTTTGGCACGCAAGGCTTTTATTATTTCAATTACACGTGTTTTTGTCTTATTTGCTCAGTTAACAAACGCATAAAATGTGTTCTATTTGAATGGTTCTCTTGCTTTTGTCTTATTTCACTTACACAACACCTTTTTCTTTCTTTTGGACTCATGTTACTTTTGTCTTATTTCAATCACGCATCTTTTACCTTTTCTATTTCATTTTATTTAATACATATTTTATTATTAGATGATTATTTTCCACAGCATGAAGTGAATGAAAGAGATTTAACTCCGGGCATGGAGTTTGAAAATGAAGAACATGCAAAAGGATTATGTAATACATATTCTGGTTTTGTCGGATTTAGTATTAAGAAAGAGTGGGTAAATAAAAGTAAGATAGATGGCCAAACAATTTTATCTAAAAAATTTGTGTGTTTCGAGGAAGGATTTAAAAAAGTGAATCACACTAAAAAACGAATGCTCATAAATATTTGAGGACGGGTTGTCTAGCCCAAGTGATTGTTAATTGTAACACGTTCCAAACTTACTTCATTTTATATTAGAGATCAATTATGAACTACTTTAAGGCCTTTCAATGCTTGAAATTAGTAAACCAATTGAAATTTTAAAACTTTGTAAAAGTTACTGTTGTTCACCTGACAATTTCAAATTTTTGATAAACTTTGAAAATTCATAAATAATTTTAGAAAAATTGAAATTGAATGGTTTAAATCTTTAAATGAAGCTTATGATATTCTCTATAGGAAAAAAATATCAATTTGTTAAAATATCAATTGGAGCTGGCAATTTCAAATATCATTTGGAGCTCGTTTGCTATTTTTCCTTGCTATGTGAAGCAGATGTGTTTTTCGAGGCCTTTGGAACCCCTTAACTTTGAAAACCAATTTTTTTGTTAAAATTCACCAAAACCTCTTTTTGGTTCCTTAACTCTTCTTTGTCATGCATGACAATTTTCTTAACATTCCTTGTTAGTTTTAGTCCATTTTCATGCATGCCGTATGAGACATTCCCATGATACTTTGTGTAGAGGTTTAAAGTTACAACACAACATCAAGAGAGAGTTAGCAACTCAATATTTACACAAAACCACATAATCAACTTCTTCATGCATCAATAAAATTTTCCTTACCCTTATTTGTACTTCCAACCACATGGTTAGTTGGGGAGAATGAGATTTGGGAATCCCAATAGCAAAACCACATAATCAAAATATTGTGAATGTGTATACATAACTTTAAAGCATGTGTATGAACATATAAACATGTAACACATCAAACTTCACTTTAATATCATATGGCTATAGCACAAAATTCACATTTCATACACAAATCATGCACTTTAATCATCATAAAAAATTCATGTAACATTCACAACTCATTTTCATAAACATGAAAGGAGATTAGTAGGTTTTGCTACCTTTTCTTTGCTTTCTTTTACCCCACTTCAAAAGTGCTCTTGGATCTCTTCCAAGTATGATTCTTGGAGATCTTGAAACCCTAAAAATCGTGGTATAGCATCCATATAAATATGTCATCACCAAGATGCAACAAAACTTGCAAAAGCGCATGAAACCCCCATTTGGTTTTTTAAGAGTCCTACAAGTTTAAGACTTGATTTTTATGGCCCTTAAGGCTTCTAAAATCCATCTCTTAGCTTTACCCTACACAAAACATCATTTTGAAGCCAATGAAACCATCAAGATACTCAAAAACACATCATTTCTATTTTTTCTTTAGCTTGGACAAAAACAGCAAAAATAAAGAAAGGAAGGGTTTTTCAACTTTGCTCATGAAACCATGTGTTTCCTTGCTTCCAAAACCCCTTTTCTTAGCTTTGATCTACTCAAATACACCTTCCCTTAGACCAAAAAAAATTTAGGCAGCACCTCCCCATAAACTTGAGCTTCCCAAAATTTTACAATAACACAGACTAATTAACAACAACCAAAACAAAGTTCATACTACTCAAGAAACAACGTGCAACCACTTTCCACCTTTAAAACCTTCTCTTTTCCATTTTAAACTCTTGAAATCTCAGCCATCTTCTTCCCAAAAGAGAGGCTCATTCAAGGAACAACTCGAAAGCAAGATAGTAGAAGGTTGCAAACTTGAAAAGATGAAGCTTGGTTGCTAGAACACATTACCTTGTATTATTGGAGTTTGGTTCTCTTCTTTCTTGCTTGAGAATGGTGTTTTTGGCTTGGGAGAGAGGAGAGAAAATCTGATTAGATGAGAGAGAGGGGGATGGATTTGAGGGGAGAGAGAGGGTGAATTTTCTAATTTAAATTGCCTCTTGAAAAGTTGTGTGGAGGAGAATGATTCTTGGTGACCAAGTTTTAAAATACTAGGTGTAGATTGTGCCATATGTCCTCTTTAAATTGCTTGCTGAAAAGTGACTTTTCAGACTCCCTTTTCTGGTTTGGTTGGGCTGACTGGGCCCCTGTCTGTCCAGTTACTTGATCTGGGGGCACGCATTTCTGTAAAGTAACCTTTACGTGAGTGACTACCTTTTTACTTTTCCGGAGGCTTTATCTCTCACGTGACGCCATTCCCTAGGCCTCCTTGCCTAGGGGGCGTCATGTCCTAGGCCTCTTTGCATGCAACACTGTAAAACGTGCATCTGGTGGCCAATTTGACTTAAGGGCATTGAAAAATTCTATATTTTTCCCTGATACTCCATCCCTTTTCCGTTCCTCCAAATTCTTCCCTGATTTTCAGTAATTAATTTTCTAAGAAAATACTTTTCGGGGCTTTCAGGCACTGTTGTTCTCCGTGCTTTGAGACTGCCCGCACCGGACACCGGGTAATAATTTTATTAATTACTTTATGACCCAACTAAACTTTTCTCAGTTCGGGTCTCCAGCATTTGAGAACTCCTGCTACCTTAAATAAATTTAGTTCTCAGTCGTTCTTAACTCTTAAATCCTTTAATTATGAAAATACCATTACTTGTCTACTTTCCTCATAATTACCAAAATGCCACTACATTTTCTACTTTTGCCATGATTACTAAAATGCCATCACTTTTTCTACTTTTTCTTAATTCCAACTTTACCCTTAGTTCACTTTTGATATTTTTGGGTTAACTTTGATTTTTTGTTAACTTTTGACCAAATTACCAAAATGCCCTTATAATTTGATGACATTTTGCATCCTAGGCCTTTTTATCCAAAATAACCATTTTACCCTTGTCATTTGTGTCAAATGACCATTTTGTTGATGCCTTATTTTGATAATAACAAAATGATTTCAGGAAATATAAAGCTTAAATTATTGATGATTAAGTGTTCTTAGTGAAACACTCAAGTTTTGTGATCAAGTCATCAAGTCTGTGTAAAAGTATTGAGAATACTCGAGTACTGTGCTTTAATACTCGAGTATCAAGATTTTTCATAAGTTAAAAATCAATACTTTCAGACAACACTTGAGTTCTTGTTGAAAGTGTTAATAATACTTAAGTTCTAAACTCTAATACTCGAGTATTGTGAGTTTAAATGTTTTTGAGAATCAACATTTTGAGTGAAAACTCAAGTATTAAGATGAACTGTTGCAAACACTTGAGTGATGTTTTGAAACACTTAAGTAATGGTGTTAAAATCAGAATACTTTTGTATGAAACTCAAGTATTGTGTTGAATTATTGACAACACTCAAGTATTGTGTTGTAATACTCGAGTATCGGGTTTTGTTTTCAAAAGAGTACTCAACACTTGAAGCAGAATACTTGAGTTGCAAAGGGAAGTATTGGCAACACTCGAGTATTAAGTTCTGAATACTCGAGTATTGAGTCAAAATATTTGAACTTAAAGCATAACACTTGTGTTGTGGAGGAAGTGTTGCCAACAATCGAGTGCTAGTTTTCAACACTCGAGTATCAGGTAAAGTTTTCAAATGAAAGACAACACTTCAAGCACAACACTCGAGTATTAGGTGAAAGTGTTGACAACGCTCGAGTATTAACTTTTGAATACTCGAGTATCGAGCATCATTGTTCAATGACACAATACTTCCATTAAAACACTCGAGTAATGGTAGAAAAGTAACAACACTCGAGTATTATTGTTTCAACACTCGAGTATTGTGACATTTCAAATGATTTCACTTCAAGTTTCCTTCTGAACACTCGAGTAGCAGCTGAAAGTATTCCTAACACTCGAGCACAAGAATTTCAACACTCGAGTATTTGCACTAAATTTCAAAAATTTCTGCAACACTCAGCAAACACTTGAGTAATTTCATAAATGTTGATAACACTCAAGCATTGACTCAAAATACTTGAGTATTATTCTATAAAGTTTCAAAATTTCAAATTTACACTAGTTTCATTGTCCAACACTCGAGTATTGCAAAGGGAAACTCGAGTGCTACTTTCTCTGACACATTTCTGCTATGACAGCTAAGCCTATCGTTTACTGAAACTTTCCTATTTCATGTCTATACTTTTTAAACGTTATCTGCCCTGCTAAATGCCTTGCAGAACATTCATTAAACAGGTTAGGTAGTCCGATGAATGAAGACGAGCAATTAATGAACTCCGGCGTGATAGTTGAACCACAGCCTTAATGAAGCATTTACGACGATTCAAGAACCACAGCCGATGAGAGCAACGGACAAAAGCTTCTCTCTAACGGATATTCAAGTCTGAGTAACAGATATATTCTGATTACTCCTCTATAAATAGAGGAAGCTTTAAAGATAGAAGGAGACAATTGCTACTAAATTTAATATAAGTCATTACTGCGTCAACAACCTACTGTCATTACTTTGAATATTTCTTCTG
The DNA here is from genome assembly GCA_025593235.1 of Vachellia pachyceras. Taxonomy (NCBI): domain Eukaryota; kingdom Viridiplantae; phylum Streptophyta; class Magnoliopsida; order Fabales; family Fabaceae; genus Vachellia; species Vachellia pachyceras. Next base: position 27,156 of record JANTPZ010000303.1, on the reverse strand, counting down.
AGCTTCATTGTTCTTTATTCACTCTTCAAGAGAGTTTGTATCATTCAACTCTTTCGTAAATCTGTGACATTCAAGGTTGGGACCTTGAATTTATTGGGCTGAGATTTGGTCAGAAAAACAGAGAGTGTAAGATTTTGTTTCATTGCGAATGGTAAGGGGGGAGTGTGAATCTCCATTGTAAAGGCAGGTGAGCCTGATTTGTTGGTGATTCGTGGATTATAAAGCTCAGAGGTGCTCTGAGGACTGAACGTAGGTCAGAGGGACCAAACTAGGATAAATCTCTGTGTTCATCTTCCTTTTTCTCTTTTAGTGACTTTACTTTTATTTTGATTCAAGTGTTAAAATTTTGTTTTAATATGACCAATTCACTCGCTCTTGGTCAAATCCTATTCTAACACATTTTGCCCTTTGTTCATTTTTACTTAGAATTCCAAGAATAGAGACTTAGTTTATCATCCTTTCTTGTCTATAGGTATTTTCCTTTCTATTTTTCTTATCTATGGGGCTTAAATCATTTCGTAATTTATCGGTTTGGCCTTTATTTCTGTTTACGAAATTTGGGATGTTACATATATCCTTGCAAATAGAGATAGAGGTTTCTAAGAATTTAGTACATCCAATAAAATCCATTTTATTCCCACCAGTTGGAGCCAAAACTTTAATAGGAGAGTCACGCACAACAACTCTTGGGATCTCCTTGTCAATTTCAACATCAAAATCACATATATTAGGCTCCACAGTTGAAAGATTTTTGAGACACTTACTACTCTCATCTAACTGATTTCAATTTCAACATCAAAAGGTTGTGTCATGTTAACAATCCTCATATTATTTGGGTAGTCGGCAATGTCTTGCTAGAGGCCACTTGCGACTTGTGGGCCAATGCTGAAATTAGCCCACTGCCAACTTCATATGGGCCTACATGGTGGCACGCAATAACATTCCAACATGAGCTTTAATTTTAGGATTTTTTTGAATTTTATATATGTATATATATAAATTCCAAATGACAACAATATTACATATTTGTTTCAATATTTAATTTATTTGATAAATTAAATAACTAACATTGATATTCAAATTTTATTTATAAAGATAAATTAAATTAGTTGGCTCATTATTTGAATTAATTATATGGATATGATTTGATCAAATCAGATTAATCCAAATTATAATTGCAAAATTTGAATTTCATGTTTAGAATTTCAAATTTCAAGATTAATGAAGATTAATTTTGAATATTTTTTGAATTTTGAATTTTAAGAATAATAAAGATTAATCTTGAATATCCTTTTTGAAATTTAGATTTTCAAGATTGATCAATATTAATCTTGAATATATTTTGGAGTTCAAATTTTAAGATTAATAAAGATTAATCTTGAATATCTTTTGAGATTCAGATTACTAAGATTAATAAAAGATTAATCTTATATTATGATAATCTCCATGAGTTCTATAAATATAAGGACTCATGAGCAAGATAGATATATAATTCGAATTTGATTGTGAGCCACAGAAACCCTAGAGAGAGTGAGAAGTCAGAAGCGCTAGTAAGTTGCCATTGTTGGGAACTGTTCGCGTGGATATCGGTAGAGGGAGATGATCAGAGGTGTTGGCTCCTTGAGATCCTGTGCAAGAATGCGGAAGAGTTTGAGATGGCCGCGGACATTGAGAACCAAAAGATATCCAAACACAAAGGAAGCTGTAAATTCAAGAATCAGAAAATGTATTACACTGTCTCCTCAATCTAAACGCCTTTGACAGATCCATACGTGGGATTAGAAAATTTTAATTTATAATTATTTCTTCCGATGCTTATACGATCTAATCCTAACAGTAGTTATTCTGGATGATCTGAAAGAGGTGGCAAATGAGGTCAAGGTAGAGGTGGTCAAAATGGTGATGGCAGTAGGAAACTTTGTCATCTGTACAAGAGACATGGCCATGAAGTGGTTCAATGTTTCCATCGCTATGACCGAAACTACAAGGGACCTCCCAAATGATTTGAAAATGACAGCAGAGAATACGCATCAGCTTATATGGCTAATTCTGAAACAGTGGCAGATTGATCGTCCCTGTTTCACATTCAAGCGTCACCATCATCATCACCCCCTTCTATTGTATCCTCCTCCTTCCATCAGAAATGTAAATCAACCCCGAAAACTATCACACCCTAAAATTTAGAAGTGACCAGCACGGATTATGAGAAATCTCACACTCCGTAAGCTTTTGACTTGCAAACGTATGATATTCGTCAAAATGCCAAATAACACAATGTACATTTTTTTAAGATTATGCCATAAAAACATATTGTGCTTTATCAACATATAATAAAAACGCAGGGATCTCACTTATAGACTACGTGGAGCGCCTAATCTTTTAAAATAATGCATACACACAAGTTTTTATATACGCCAAAAAGTAGCTACAAAGCCAACGTCTTTCATAGCAACAAGGAGGATTTTTCATTGCTCAACCAAGGGCATAGGGTCAACCGGGTTATTTGAAGCCAAAATAAGTTTCCGGCGAATAACGTCCCATAAATATAATCTTTTAGAAATTTAAGAAAATAATCTAAATAATTCAACTACGATAAATATCGTAACAATAAATCTCAATTTCTACAGAGTATAAACAAATGACATTTTAAACTGCATAATGAATCATTTCTCAGAGAATCTTAATTACGTATCAAAACCATTCATTTACCAAAATTGATTTAAAATAATATTCAAATCTCAATTTTCGTAGGACTTCAACAAAACGCAATATCAGGCGAGGACACACAGTCCACGAGGGTAAATAACCAGGCGCAGCTTGAGGCTTCAAAAACATGCATGAACACACAATTCACGAGGGTAAGTAACCAACAGGTGCGGCTTGAGGCCACGAATAACAGGCGCACGGATAACCCTACGAATAAAGGGGTGAGTCAATACCCACGAATATCAAGCGAGCTCGAGATTAACCATAAAGCACCAAGGACTAACAGTACTGCTGTTAGTAACCAGGTTTATGTATTCAGTCCTTTCAAAAACTTTTTCGAGCATACATGAGATCAATTTCCAAACCATCTAACAATAAAACTATTTTAAAATAATTTGCAACAGGGATCCCAGCATGAAAAGTTTACAAACGAGGACTTCAACAAAACGCAATATCAGGCGTGAACACACAGTCCACGAGGGTAAATAACTAGGCGCAGCTTGAGGCTTCGAAAACATGTATGAACACACAGTTCACGAGGGTAAGTAACCAACAGGTGCGGCTTGAGGCCACGAATAACAGGCGCAGGGATAACCCTACAAATAAAGGCGTGAGTCAATACCCACGAATATCAAGTGAGCTCGAGATTAACCATGATGTACCAATGACTAACAGTACTGCTGTTAGTAACCAGGGTTCTGTATTCAGTCCTTTCAAAAACTTTTTCGAGCATACATGAGATCAATTTCCAAACCATCTAACAATAAAAATATTTTAAAATAATTTGCAACAGGGATCCCAGCATGAAAAGTTTGCAAACGATATCTCAAAACTATTCTCAAGCATGCATAGATTATACATCAAAATCATTCTCAAGCATGCATAACGCATGAATGTTTTATTTCTTTTTTCCATCTCTATGCATGAATCAAAATTCCAGAAGTCTCTCTCAGTTTCCATATTTAAACACTCAATTCAAAAAAAAAAAGGAAACGAATGAATAACATTAAATAAATTCCTCAAAACTTTCTCTTCATGATATAATTGAGAAAATCAAATAATTTCGATAATCCTTTATCATTGAAACCATACTCAAAATATGGTAACAAATAACAAAATCAAAATATGAGAATAATAAAAAGTGGTTTATAAAAACTATAATGGGACGCTATTCATTTATCTATCATGCTTTTAACATATAACTCATTTCTTTCCTTTTGTAATATCCCAAATTTCGTGAACAGAATTAAAGGCCAAACCGATGAATTACGAAATGATTTGAGCCCATAAATAAGAAAAATAGAAAGAAAAAATGCCTAAAGGAAAGACAGATCATAATTGACTAAGTCCCTAGTCTTGAGAATTCTAAGAATGACCCAAGGGCAAAATGGTCATTTGAAACAAATGACAAGTGCAAAACGGTCATTTTGAATAAAAAGGCCTAAGGCATAAAATATCATCAAATAATAAGGAAATTTGGTAATTTGGTCAAAAGTCAACAAAAAGTCAAAGTTGACCAAAAAGTCAAAGTCAACTCAAAAGTCAAAGTTGACAAAAAAATGTACAAATTGGACCAAGGGTAAAGTTGGAATTATGAAAGAGTAAAAAAAGGTAGTGGCATTTTGGTAATTATGAGGAAAGTAAGATAAGTAATGGCATTTTCGTAATTAAGAGATTTCGGAGCTAAGGACGACTGAGAAATAATTATTTGAGGTAACAAGAGTCCTCAAATACCAGAGACCTAAACTAAAAAAAGTTTAGTTGGGTTAAAAAGTAATTAATAAAATTATTAACCAGTATCCGATGCGGGCAGTTTCGCTGTATGAAGAACAACAGTGCCCAAAAAGTCCGAAAAAGTATTTTCTTAGAAAATTAATTACAGAAAATCCTGAAAGAATTTTGAGGAAAGGAAAAGAGCTTGAGAATTAGGGGAAAATATAGAATTTTTTCTTGTCCTTAAGTCAAATTGGCCGCCGAAAGCCCGTTTTACGGTGTTGCACGCAAATCGAGGAATCCTGACGAGTTACGAGGGAAGCCCAGAGATGCTATGGACTAGGACATGATGCTACCTAGGCAAAGAGGCATAGGGAATGGCGCCACATGAATGATAAAGTCTCCGGAAAAGTAAAAAGTAGTTACCCACGTAAAAGATACTTTTCGGAAATGCGTGTTACTGGATCATGCAACTAGACCAGGCAAAGGCCCAATCAGCAAAATCTGACGCCTAGGGGTCTGAAAAATTACTTTTTCAGCTAGAAGGAGACAAGTGATATGGCTCAATATGGATCAAGTGTTTAGCTACTTGGTCCCCAAGTTTGAATTTCCATCACACAAATTACAAGAGACCACATTAAACTAAGCAAACCTCTCTCTCCCCCTTCACAATTTCATCCCTCCCTCTCTCTCTTGCAATCTGAAATTTGCTTTGCTTTTCTCTAGCAATAAAGAAGAGCTTCAAGCTTCCAAACACAAGGTAATGTGTTCTTGTAACCAAATCCCTCTCTTCTTGAGTCTTGCAACCACTACTACTTTCTCTTGAGTTGTTCCTTGGATGAGCTTCTCTTTTGGAAGAGGATAGCTAGGACTTTAAGAGTTAAAAATGGAAAAGGAGAAGGTTTTAAAAGTGGTATATGGTTGCAAGCTCTTCCTTGAGGGGTAAAAGATAGCTTGTTGTTGGTTGTTGGATGTTTTGTGTTATTGTAAAAAATATGGGAAGCTCATGTTTATGGGGGAGGTGCTGCCCAAATTTTGAGTGATCTAAGAGGGGATGTTTTTGAGTAGATCAAAGTTAAGAAAAGGGGTTTTGGAAGTAAGGAAACACATGGTTTCATGAGCAAAGTTGAAGAACCATTCCTTTCCTTATTTTTGTTATTTTCGTCCAAATTAAAGAAGAAATAGAAAAGATGTGTTTTTGAGCGTGTTGATAGTTCCATTGGCTTCAAAATGATATTTTGTGTAGGGTAAAGCCAAGAGATGGATTTTAGAAGCTTAAAGGGCCATAAAAATCAAGTCTTGAACTTGTAGGACACTTAGAAAACTAAAAGGGGGTTTATTGTGTTTTTACAAGTTTTATGGCACCTTGGTGGTTGTATGTCTATATGAGTATTATACTATGATTGCTAGGGATTTGAGACCTCCAAGAGCATATTGGAAAGGTTATTCAAAAGAGCCGTAAAGTGAAAAGGAAAGGTAGGATCTTGAGGTAGCAAAACTACTAATCTCCTTTTATGTTTAAGAAAATGATTTGTGAATGTTACATGAACTTTTATGATGAGTAAAGTACATAATTTATGTATGAAATGTGACTTTTGTGCTATGGCCATATGCATGCTAAAGTAAAGTTTGATATGTCACATGTTTATGTATTCATACACATGCCATAAAGTCATGTATGCACATTCACTTTGTTGTGATTATGTGGTTTTGCTATTGGGATTTCCAAATCTCATCCTCCCCCAACTAACCATGTAGGTGCAAGTTCTAGCAAGGGTAAGGAAAAGGTCCTTGATGCATGAAGAGGTTGCCTTTGTTTGCATGGTGTTGTGTATATGTTGTTTGCATGGCAAGTAATGAACCAAAAAGAGGCTTGGAGGAATTTTTGTAAAAAATTGGATTTCAAAGTTGAAGGGTTCCAAAGGTCCTGAAAAATGAATCTATTTCAAGAGACAGTTAAAAATAATAAAAGAGCTCCAAATGAGCAGAAATTTTACAGTTAGAAACTACTACATCCTAAGCTTTAAAATGATATAAATTTTGAGGAATTTGGATGTGTATTTTGAGAGATATGATTTTTCAAAGATTGAGGTAAAATCTGGAAAACTGGAAGGAACCATTTTGGACAGTATGTGGTTTTTGACTAAACTGTATCAAATGGGCAAGAACTGGAACCAATGAATATTTTCCCCCTATAGTTCACTTAGTAAGAAAAATTTAGAAATTGGAATCATTCAGTTTTGAGTTTTCTAGAATTAATTATGATTTTTCAAAATTGGGCCAGGAATCTGGAAAAAGAGCATGTGAACAGTAACTATGTTTTTCAATTTTTAAAGTTTAAGTTCACGTTGAAAGCCCAAATTGAATTATCCAAAATCCAAGAGTGATTCCCAAGTGATCTATAATAAGAAAATGATGGGGAAAATAGGAGGTGTCTCACCTTCAGCTCCCAATTCTTCTTCTTCTTCTTCTTCTTCTTCTTCTTCTTCTTCTTCTTCTTCTTCTTCTTCCTTCTTTCCTAACAATAAAATATACAATATGCTCAATCAACATCCTTATGCTTCTAAATTTATAATAATATTCGAAAAAAACATAACTCATTCCCTAAAACTCCAAATAAAGTTATTCAAGTGTCCATTTAAAGCTCTTTATATCCTCTTCTAAAGAAAATGACCATTTAAAACTTCCTATCAACCCATATCCCAAAATTTGCTCCAAAGTTCTAATAATTCACCAACTTTTCCATATTTCCATATTTCATATCCAAATTTTGATAATCCATAACGTACAATTTACTTATCAAAAAATTACATTCTAGGACTCCATTTAAAGGTTACCATAAGAATTATTTACTTGCCAAATTTCATGGTTAACAAAGACCATTTGTCCATTTTAAAGCTTACTCAATATCAGCTGCGTCATCAGAAAAACTGTTTCCCCAGTTTTCTGAACCAAACTTGAACAATTCATAACTTAATCTACAAAATTCCAAATGCAGTGATTCCAAGCTCTATTTAAAGTTATTTTTATCCTTCATAAAGAAAAAATAAGTTCAGTGATCAATTCTTAACCCTTGCTGCATCAAACCAGCGAAAATGCACTCCACTCCTTTGCAAAAACATATTCTTTCCATTTTTTTATGTGAATTCTTAAAAATTCATAATTTACAATCCACTCATCCAAATAATGTATTCTATGACTTGTTTGAAGCTTGACATGTGTACTAAATGCTCACCAAATTTCATTGGCAAAGGAGACCATTAGCTCTCTTTTTAGCTCACATAAAGCCAGCTACTCGAATTAGCCTTATAACTCAATTTTCTAACACCAACTACCTTAATACCATAATTATTTAACTTAGAAACACCTATACCTCAATCTTGCCTATATCAAATTAGCATCAATTTCATCCATGGTTACGTTTAACATCAACTAACAAGTTTCAACCAAATTTCCAGATTAAAATTCAGATCTCAAAGCTTATTGAGATTATAAATGTTATCCCTCTAACCATACACATGATCTTTATGATTTTGGGCTCCTAATGTGTGCCATTCTCTCTTCTCAAGTTGACAACTACCATTCAACAATTTTTTTCAACTTGAAAATATATGTATTCCTTGTTCCTTTCTTATATAACCCATGGCAGTTGTAATCCTCAATTTCTCCACAATCAAAACTAATATTAACCATACTAAATCAATTCCCCAATCCACATACAATTTACTTCCTTTTTCCACTAAACCATACTTCAAACAGCACATAACACTTTAGAATCACAAGTCCATATAAATCAGCAAGAATTTGAAACATGTCAAAGTTACTGTTCACATGAACAGTACGGCATGAGCCTTTCTTCAACAAATCCATAGAAAAATTGCATATAGTGCTCTATATAATACAAGGAAACTATGATCTTACTTATAATTTGATTTAATTAGAAAAACTATCTTTTTCTAATCCTATTTCAACCCTTAAAATCTTGAAAAAGAAGAAATAGAGAAATCTGATGATAGAGGAATGTTCAAGAGACTCACCTGAACACGAATCCGTTCTTGCACTGGTGAAAACACATGTTCCTCCGGTGAGAAACGGCATCACTGACTCCAACGCTCTGTTCCTCTCTCGCGTTGTGTTCGTGCTGCTCTGGAGAAACGAAGATGAACAGTCCAGACATGTGCTAACGTGATATTAAAATGTGGGAGGGTGGAATTACAATTCTGCCCTCCTACCTTTTTCATTTTTCCACTTTTGTTCTTATTTATTTTATTTATTTATTATTTTTTTTCTGATTCCACTGTTTCTACTGGATATTACAAAAATTAAGAATGCCATACACAGCCTAGATCTTAAGCATCCTTACCAAGAAATCGCAAGTTATCAAGATTTTAAATGATGAATAGTAGAAGATCAGGAACCATGAAATCAGAAGAAAAAACAGAATAAGAAACAATGAAGAAGCATGGAAATTATCATCATGATCTACCACTGTTAGTCAGACTGAAGAAAAACGATGAGGTATTTTTGCTCCCAAAATTTTTGAAATCATCATAGGTAATTTTGCTCCCAAAATTTGTTTATAGTATCACCGGCTTTTCTTTTGAAAAGAGAATAGGTATTTTTACATTTTTACCTTGTTAATTTTCATAAGATTAAGGTGCAAATTGTTCCAAAATTTTTTACTCAAGACCATTGGGTATTCCAAAATTTTTTGAGTAGTGTCACCTTAGAAGTTATCAAACGTAGCAATTTTACCCTGACCACCATTTAATGTTAAGTTTTATTGTTTACTAACTTAATGAATATAATTTAAGAGACAAAGATAGTTTAAGATTCCTGGTTTACAAAGTTTCAAAAGTGAAAAAATAAGGCATTATTGAATATAATGCAGAAGCAGTGACTTGTTTGGTTTAGGAACATGAGTTTTGTTTATAAATACCAAGCTCTGTTTTACGATTTTACGAACATGGGCTCTCTGTTGAAATTGATCACGGCTTCATTCACAAATTGGGGTTTCATTTTTATAGTTCTCGTCTGGTGTGGAGTCGAAGCACTGGAACTGTAACGTGTTTTGAAGCCTAGAGAGTCCGAAACCCACAGCACAGAGATTCATCATACTTTCAACAATTGAAGCATCTCAGAACTCAACGTAGAAGAATTCAGATAAACAAACCAAGACACCAATTTGAGAGCATCGTTGCAGTGATAAAGAACAGAAAAAAATAATTTTACATAGTTATACAAGGGTTGAGAGTAAGATAGCATAAAAGGAGGTCGTAAAGATAATCCCACTCTCTGGTGACGTCCACCAATTCACTGGATTTGATCATCTCCTGCATGGAATAGCAGAAATCGACTTAGACATCGACTGAATGCTCGGGCACTCCGATACCTCTGGATAATAATGTTGTCGGTGTCGTGACACTACGGTGTCCTCGCTTTGCTCTTCCGGGAACCTTGAAGAGGATCTTACTGACATTGCTGGCACTTGCACTCGTCGGATCAGAAGGGGTGAAGATGCAGGTGGGAGCGTATCGTCGCTTGAGGATTTCCAGGCACCTCATTCAGTTACGTGCTCATCACTGCTAATAATTAATAGTTTTTTAAGACTACCCATCACTACAATTATTTTTTAAAAATAAAAATAAAATCTGGGCCTGTTTGATCCATGTCCGATGAACCAAATGCAATTCCTTCAGTTACCAAATTTAAAGGATTTCCATTTAACTTGATGAAGATAAGCTGACAGGGAGAGGCAGAGCCAGAGCCACGTCAGCATGCGAGGCTCAATAAGGAGGATTTTAACGATGAAAATCCAAAATTCACTTCTTCAATGGATGAGACGAAATTACTATTTTTTGGTAGCTTGGGAGACGACATTACTTTTCCAAAAATTTATGAATGTCCACTCCTCCTGGAAACTTTTGGGAGTAAATTTGCTCTTTCACCCATTTTTATATCTATAATTTAATTATGTCTCAAAATCACTCTTGCGTTAGGCCATTTAAAATCTATTGGGGTTGCAACTTCAGTACTAACTGTTACTTCATATATAAATGTCATTCAGATTTTCCTTTATATTACTTACTACATTTTTTCAGCACAGCAATTAGCCGAAATTCATTTTGATGACAAGAGAGCATAGTGCATAGAAAGCTTTTATTCATAATTAAGAAACACATAACCCTTATTTCGAAGGCAAATTATTTGCCATTATTTTTACCAAACACAGAGAGAGGGAGGGAGGGAGGGAGAGAGATGGCGTGCAAGGCTTACAATGTCCAGTAAATAACACAGTGTATATATATTGCTTGCTTTATTCTTTATTGGGCGATATGTATATATACTTCACATAGAAGATGCTAGCTTTGATGCTGATGTTGTTTTACTGTGTTTAATTGGGTATGCGCCACTAAAGTTTATGTTACATACTCCTTGAGCAGTTCCAGTGTTTCTTTTGACGAAGATGTAACCACCTTGTCCCAGTTGGGTCCCCATGTGTTCTTGACAATCCAATAATCTTCACAATTCTCTGAACCATATCCTACTATTAATACAGCATGATTAGTTGTGCATGAACCAATGTTTGAGCAATCGTCCCCATTAAAGATTCCCTGTCAAAGTTAAGAAAAAACTATTTCACCACTTTACAAATGTCTCTTGTTGAATAGAAAGGTAAATAAAATATGACTCACTCCTGTAGAACTGAGAACGTGGGCCTGCGTATAGAGAAACACTAACAGGTTGCTTAAAAACATGACAACGAAAATCAATTTCAGCTATAGGATTGCGACTCCAATATTTATAATCATCAATAGTAGCAATTTTCTTTTGTTCCTGCATCAAGATAAAATAGTAAAAATACATATACTTAAACTACCCAATTCGTTGGCACAAGTCTAAACACTAACCAGTGCAGCATTGCAAGTACAATTCTTAGCTATATATGGATAATCCCTTTCTGAGGCAATACCGCCATTGTTGATGACATATCGAAATGCGTTAGCATACCACCCTCCTTTGCTTCCATTGCTGTTCGTAACGCAAGATACGAGTTGTTGTTCAGAAAGAAATGGAAGCCATTGTGTGACGATTTGATTTATTCCTTCTATAGCTCCAGTTGCAGAGAATGCCCAACAAGAACCTATAAAAATGAATTTTATTTGCCATTAGGCATGTCTCATATGCTATTATTGGTTTGTAATAAAAAAGAACGAATTTAAACTTACCACAACCACCTTGATTCTAAATATGAGTTACAGCACCTCGCGTCCTCCAATCCCACGAAGATGGAGCATTAGGACAAGATCCATCGTTCAGTATCGTTTTGTTGCTGTTGCTTTCCATGATGGGTTCCTCCGTCCCATGTAAGTATATTTTGCTGAACTCTTCATAACTCATATCAGAAAATTGGTTCAACCCCAAACTATAGTCGTTGGGTGACTTCCTTTCAACATTTCTCTCACTGATAAAATTCAAATTGCTTTTGAAAATCCGAAATCTATTTGCTTCCTCTTCTAGGGTTTGGTATTGTCGTTGAGTCTCATTCTTCCACATTTGGAACAGATGGAAGACTTCTTCGTGAGAAGTGAACTTTTCTAGATCTAGATTCGAAATGGAATACTCATCTGGCACACTGGAAATGAGACATGTTGAAGCACACCAAACTAAGAAAAGTAGGAGCAATTTTGTAACAAGGGAACTAATTGTGCAATAGAAGGTGAATGACATCAAGCATTTGGATTGTGTCTGTTGCCTGACATTGTTCCATATATAGAGAGAGCCGCAGTCCGTTTATCACACTTGACAGTTGTTAAAAACAATTTCAGTTTGTTTGGTGGAAAATGAAGAAAAACTTCCTTATATTGATTTAAAACGTGTTCAACACAAGTTTTAAAACATTCATGTTTTTTGTATCCAATATCTTTCAACTTTGTTCTCTAAACAAAGAAGTATTTCAGTAAAAAAAAAAACAAGTTTTGTTTCATTCAATTTCTGGTTATGGATTTAATCTCTGTTAAGAGCAGCAGACTCCACCCCTTTAAAAACTTTTTATCAGCAATTCTTTTCAGGACCTCATTCTCAATAAATTCATCTTCTGGGAGGTTGCTCTACAATTTCAAGTTTTATACTGCACTAGGTCTTTAATATAAAAGGTAGCTGCAAGTTAGATGTAATCTAAAATATAATATCTCAATCTATTTTATCTCAAATATTTTATTTTTCCTAATTAATTTACTTAATTTATAAATTGGTGTGTATCTTACTGATAAACCTCATATTTTATATATTTTTAGTACATAAACTTAGTCTAGTACTACTCATTATTGGCTTAATTGGGTTTAATTAAAGAATTATTATGTAAAAAGGTAATTATATCATTTTTAGGGATTTTTAATATCTACTGGATTTTATTAGCTTTTTTTTGTGTGCAGATTAAAAAGAAAAGAAAGAGGAAATCAAAATCCCCAATCTCACATGTGCATTTGAGCCATCATAATTCCATGCTTCTCTCGGGCCAATTCCCTTTGCTAACCAAAAAAAAAAAACCATTTGCCATTTAATACCAGCAAGCCCCACAACGATAATCCAATTATTGACCCATATACACACGCCACCTCCTGATTCAATTGGAGAAAATGAGCACCGCCACTATCCATTCCATTCAAAAAGGCCATGCAAGGCCATGCATGCCACGTTCTAAAATTTAAAAGTGACAGGTACAGATTATGAGAAATATCACATTTCATAAGCTTTTGATTTGTAACCGTATGCTATTCGTCAAAAGGTCAAATAACACAAAGTATCATTTCTTTTCTCAAGATTATGCCATGAAAACATATTCCATGTTATAAACATCTAATAAAAGCACAGCAATCTCACCTATAGATTACGTGGAGCGTCTAACCTTTATAAATATTACATACACAAAAGCTTTATTATATACGTCAATCAATAGCTACAAAATATGCCAACGTCTTTCATAACAACAAGGAGGCTTTTCATTGCTCAACCAAAGGCATAGGATCAACTGGTTATTTGAAGTCAAAATAAATTTTCGGTGAATAACGTCCTATATGTATAATTGTCTAAATTTAAGTAAATAATCTAAATAATTCAACTATGATAAATATCGTAACAACAAGTCTCAATTTATGCAGAGTGTCATCAAATCACATTTGAAATTGCATAATAAGTCATTTTTCATAGAATCTCAATTACGTAGTAAAACCATTCATTTGATAAAATCGATTTAAAAATAATACTCAAATCTCAATTTTCGTAGGATTTCAATAGAATAGAATATCAGGCGTGGACACATGTCCATGGAGATAAATAACTAGGTGCAGCTTGAGGCTACGAAAACAGGTGTGAACACACAGTTCATGAAGGTAAGTAGTCAAAAGGTGCAACTCAAGGTCACGAATAAAAGGTGTGAGTTAATCCCATGAATAACAGGCGTGAGTCAATGCTCACGAATAACAGGCGAGCTCGTAATTTACCATGGTACAGCAAAGTACCGCTCCAAAACTTTGCTTGCTTGCAAATTCCTCCATATTTCCAGATTTTAAAACTAAACTTTGGCAGCCCATAACTAATAAGTTACTTATCCAAATATTGTATATTAGGACCCATATTAAAGCTTACCATAACTATTATTTGCTTGCCAAATTTCACGGCCAATAAGGACCATTTGACTAGTCAAAAACCCCTCAAACATGGCTGTCCAGCAAGCTCACATATAAACATAACACCCAAAAATTTCCAAAATATCAACTCTTCAATCCATTACTTACTACAAACAACTTCCTTTAATACTTCATATGCCTTTTAAAGTCTTAAAAATGCAATTCCTTGCTCATCCATTAATTTCCCATTTGGAACACACACGCGTGAACAGCGCGCACACAAATGTACATTAGCATTTCTAAGTTCATAATACAAATTTCAAACAGACTTCCCCCCCTTTTACACCAGTAAAAGAGCCAATATGCACATAAATTCTTAGGTATCTTTAGGCAATAAATCTTGCGATCAGGAATTTTTCAACAGTTTTTCTAAGATTAAAACAATTATAAATAGAAAGGCTAAGAAGTTGCTCAAATATTATGATTTCAATTTCATTAATTAAAGTATTTGTGAACTTGCTTGCATGACTTTCACATTTAAAGGTGGTGCAATGTATCCATCTCCGGATAGCCATATCAATAATAATATGGCTCTCATTGATTCCATTTTCAAAATTATCCCATATCAATATTATCAATCAACTTTTTCAAGGGATAATTGAATCTGTACGTACGGATATTGATTATTTAGATAAAGACAAACATTTTTTTATGTCAAAAAAAGTTGAGATGTATGTTTTTTATAACGTTTTCCCCCTAACAATAATTCTTTGTTGATGAGAGTTCAATCAATTTCACTGGCTAATAATTAACTTGATAATTGGGATTTGGTTTCTCTGCTTCACCCAGCTGCTGCTTACCATTTATTGCTGCTGTTTGACACGAGCAAATCTAGACCGTATCTGCACGGTTCAGCCTTATTGTTCATCGATGGTCCAATTTTTTTTTTTACTTTATCTTGTTTTCTTATGAATCACTACTAAAAAAAGAGTAATTAGCAGTGGTAGGTTTGTAGCAATTTCCAAAACTATGACTAAATAAGAAATTCTGTAGCAGTTCTAGGTCAAAGTGCTACAAACTTATGACGACAATCTAGGCATGATCTTATTAGCGATTCATAACCATTACAAAAATGAAAAACTTATACCATGAGATGGTGGGAAGGGCACGCCCTGTCAATTTGCAACGATTTTATTAAAGGCAGACCATTGCAGAAACGAAGCGTCGTCAGCTGCAACGACATTTGTAGCGGTTTTATAAACGGCGACTAAATGTCTTATGTTTCCGAGGAAAGATGCTTCATTTTGTAACGCATTTTGTAGCGGTTTTTTTTAAAATAACCGCTGCAAAAACGAAGAGTTTTTAAATTAGCAACGGTTTAGACAAACCGCTACTAAAGTGCGCAATTTCTCAGTAGGTGCGTTCAGTTTGCAGCGGTTATGGTAGCAATTTAATCGATGATCCAAATTTATATTATTTATTTATTACTTTATTTTGTTTTCTTATGAATCAATGATATTTTTTAAAAAATGCGATATTAACTAATTTAAGTAGCATTATTAATAGAATCAAATTAGGCGAATAGTTCTACATGTAGGAATGGAGAAGTAATCGAGGGTATTTTGTTTACATTTTAAAAACAGTTTTTTTGTTTTTTAAAATAAAAAAGGCTTGTTGGTGTTTTAAATTAAGGTGAAAACTTATACCCAGCAATTATCCACTTACCAATTAAAGATTGACACAGATTTTTTAACACACTAGGAGATAACGTCTCTCTGCCGTCTCCGTTCCCTACTATTTATTCACTGATATTCAAAATTTAAACCCACTTAAATTATTTATACTAGTAAATTTATTGTCATTTGTTTGAAATAAAAAAGTTCTCCCAACTGCTCTAAGTTTCTGGTCCGTCACTGCTTTAAAATTTGTAGTGATTTTGACTCATTGTTTTTTTGGCACCCACAACAACTTGTGAAGGCTTTTATTATTTCAAATTTCAATTGGATATGCTTTTGTCTTATTTGCTCAATCATCACAATGCACGAAGTGAGTTTTATTTCAATGGCTCTCTTGCTTTTATCTTACTTCAATTACACAAAGCTTTTTTCTTTCTTTTAACTCATTGCTTTTGTTTTTTATCCGAGTTTTGGCATTAGGTGATTTTAAATTATTACAATTTATTTGTCCTCCCCAGTAAATATCATCCCCATGTTCTTTATCTAATTGTCTCTAATTTTATCGACCGTCAAATCAAATTTATTAAATTTAATTAGATCCATATTCCATATCACATCACATAAACTTGAAATAATGCATACTTTTAAAAGCAATTGCCACGAACTTTAAATGAATAATATCACATCATATCATACTCATGGCCTAGGCACCAAGCTAGGCTTCCAATAAATGCAGTTGCAGACTACTCTCTTTTTTTTTTTGGTAAAGCATCATTTTGATCAATTGGTGCCTCCTAAAAATTATCATTTTGGTCTGATAAAAAATGATCTTTTTGGGTCTTTAACAAATATCATTAAAACCTATACATCATTTACCATGCTAATATGTTTGAGCTTGACAAAATTATCAAAGAAAACATTTTATATCGATGCCACTGGAATTTTATGCACACATAATGTTTATATAATGATCTGATCTCATTTGTAGGCCCCAATAAAAGGTCATCACCATCGTTTATTATATTCGTAAAAATATATAATTAATTAGATTCTTATAGTCTTTTAATTGGGTCTTCTTTAGAGTTTCCTGAATTATAACTATTGGTTTTTGTATTTATAATTTGTAAAAAAACAGTATTAGTAGACGATGATTATTTGACTCTCACTTAGCATAGACCTTGATAAATGTTGGCACATTGATATAAATAAAATTATAATCAATAAGATTACATGTTATATATACATGAAAGGATACATATATGAGCATAATTATTTTTTGTTATTTTTGTGTTGATAATAAATGAATTTAGGTCATGAATATCATACACTTGTAGGATATATAGGAGGATAACTATGAAGCCTCTCAGTTATATTACATTCAAATTCATTATTGGTTGTCTTTTGATCGATTGTATAAGAAAGTACGAATTAATTTGATTTGAAATAGGAGGGAAAAATTAGTATCCTAAACTTGTTTGCATAAAATATATAAAACCATGCCGCCCCCTACTTTATTTTGTCATTTTTATCTCTTCAATTCAATTTTACCTCAAACTCACTTTTGCGCAGGGCTGGTTCTGATTTATTTGGGTTCCATTATGTTCGTAGAAACTAATGATCCACATAAAAACAGCATCAATATCTTCTTTTACGTTTTCTTTGAGCGCAACAATTAGCCTTAATTCAATATGAAGATCAGAAGGTGAAGTAAACATAAATTAGACAGACATAAGCTTTATTCCACAACAAAACCGTTTGCCATTTATTTAAAAACTCAATACACACATGGTACAAAACATAACTAGTGGGTTTCGTATAAAAGCAGCACTAGTTATTCATACCCCACACATACATACTGCAACACATGAGTGTTGCATTTCATATTGAAGCAGCAGCAGCGGCAGTTTTTTATTCCTGATAAATAGCAAATCATTTGCCATTCACTACTGCTGGAGTGCGAGCCTTATATAGAAGTGGCAAGCTTCAAAGTAGATGTTTCCTGATTGCCTTTGGTCGGGTATCCACCAGAACAGTTTATATTACAGACGCCCTGAGAAGCACCGGTGTTTCTTTTGATGAAGATGTAACCCTGTTGTCCCCAGCTGCGTCCCCATGAGTTTTTGGCAATCCAGTAATCCTCACCATCACTTGATGAACCGTATCCTACGATTAATATAGCATGATTGGTTCCGCATGAACTGATGCCTGAGCAATCGTCCCCTTTGAAGATGCCCTGTCAAAGTTAAGAAAACAATTATTATTAATGACTTTTCAAGTGTATCTTGTTGAATGAATGAGATAAAGTGATGAGGTAATGAAAATACGACTTACGCTCTTATAGTGCTGAAAATCCGAAGTTGCATATATAGAAACACTGATAGGTTGATGGAAGACAAAACAACGGAGGGAACTTTCAGATATAGGGTTGTGAAGCCAATACTTATATCCATCAATCGTAGCGATTACGTTTCCCGCCTGCATCAGAATGAAATAAAAAAATTAGAGTAAAACCATACTTTAAAAAAAAAAAATACATTTATATAAAATAGATAATTAATAGGCACAAGTCTAAATACTTACTTTTGCGGCATTGCAAGCACTATCGGTAGCAGTATATGGATAAACATCTTCTGAGGCAATACCACCATTCTTCTTGACATAATCAAATGCCCTAACATACCACCCTCCTTTGCAGCCGTCACTTTGAGCACAAGATACAAGTTGTTGTTCAGAAAGAACTGGAAGATATTGTGTGACGATTTGGCTTATTCCTTCAATAGCTCCAGTTGCAGAGAATGCCCAACAAAAACCTATAAAAAGGAATTTTGATTTTCTATTATGCTTATGTTATATGGTACAATTAGGTTATATATAAAAAAAGCATCCACAATTTCAACTTACCACATTGGCCCTGGTCTTTAACACTAGTTACAGCTCCTTTGTCCCTCCAATCCCAAGAAGATGGCGCATCCTCACAGGATGCATCTTTCACTTCGATTATGCAGTTGCTTTCAATTATGGGTTCCGTCTCATGTAAGTACGTTTTGCTGAACTCTTCATAACTCATATCTGAAAATTTGTTCAGACCCAGGCGATAGTCGCTGGGTGACTTTCTTTCGGCATTTTTCTCCCTGATATGCCTCAAGTTGTTTTTGAAAATCTGAAATCTCACAGCCTCCTCTCCTAAGTTTTGGTATTCTCGGCCAGTCTCCTTCTTCCATATTTGAAACAGATGGAAGACTTGTTTGTCAGAAGTGAACTTGTCCAGATCTAGATTCGAAATGGAATACTCTCCAAGCACACAAGAAGTTAGGCATATTGAAGCATACCAAACCGAAAAAAGGAGGAGCACTTTGGGAGCAAGTGAAGTCATGGTGCACTAGAAGGTGATTGTTATCAAGTGATTGGATTGTGCATGGTTCTTGCGTAGCATTGTTCCCTATTTATAGACACAGCCACAGGTACTTTTATTAAGTACATTATCCATGGTGTAAGTATCGACGAGAAAACGCGGAACACGGGCGGTTTTGGCGGATTCTACACATGCAATGTTGGGTCATAGTGTCCCCACTTCCACAATAATTGATCTAACGCCAAGCCAAGTGTTCTCGAGCTTTCAACTTCATAAAATCATGCTCACCAACAGTATAGTGATGAAAAGAACGATAAATAACACATGCGTAGTGAAAAGAAAAGAACGACAAATATACTTTTGTAAAGCGGTGGAAAAGTACTTATGACTTATTCACACAAGCGAGGCAAATATGTGAAGGAGATTGTCTCGTTTTACGGAAAAACACTATTGAACGTACTCATGGGTATAATTTAAGAGTTGCCAAACTAGCACGGTGTCTGCTCATGTGACATTATATTGAATTTTCATACTAAATAAAGTGTCATGAGAATCCCAACTATCTTGTTCTTACAATTTCTGTTTGACATAAAGTAATTCTAGATCGATGTGTCATCATACTATCCTAGACGCACAACATTAGTTAGGGAAATGCACATCGTACATCTGACCGTCTGAGATGTCCCTTAATAGAAGTTAAAATACAGAGGGTTTTAACTTTAACGATTCCATTCGAACACAAATTAGTCTAAAATCTAAAGTGATTTGAGGATACTTGCAAGCATTAAACTACAAAAAAATAATTTTCAATGGCAACAAAAATATAATAAAAACAGAAAACAGGTTATAAATATTTACCAATAATCTTTTAATTACTTTTTTTCTGTGTGTGTATAAATTATATTAAGTATTGTTATATGAGGTCAAGTGGTTTTTAACACTATTTAAAAAAATAATTTTTCAAAAAATTATAAATATATATATATATGATTTACTCTATAATTGACACTCCTTTTTTATCACCTTACCTAAATTAATTTTTTTGATTTCGAATATTAACAAATATTTGTATACTGACTTTTTTATTATATAAATAAATATTCATATATTAAATTAATAGTGATATATTAATTTTATTAATAGTTTAATTTATCCCAAAAACATATAGATATTATATTAATATATACATATTAATAAAGATATATTCATATATATATATTTATAAGTAATATATATAATATAAAATAATATTTAAGATATTTGTGTAAGCAAGTCATATTAAATAATCTATGTTTGTGTGTTTTTGTGTTGTTTTGTATTATATATATATATATATAATTTTGCAACAATTATTAGCAGTTTATTTTCAAACCAAATAGTAAGGAGCATGGGCACACAACAAGAAGGTGATGTGTGGCACAATGAGGTGGCGACATATCATGCAGTTGAGGCTGTGGTGACACTTAGTGTGCGAGGGCTAGTGGTGACATGGCGGTTGTCGGTGACATGGCACTGATCAGACGAGTGGTGATGATGTGACAATCACCAGCGTAATTATTTTTTTAATAATTGTGACACATTTCAACAATGATAGAAAAGTCGCTGCTCAAACTCACCTTCAAACTTCAACTAATCTGCAAAGAACCAGTGCTTTCCAGAGTAATAATCCATATTTCCAACCTTCTGATCGTTCTTCTGGCAAGATTAAGAATATTGTGTTGATTGAGTCAAGAGAGGCATATCCAATTCAAAGTAAAATCGACCTATATGTAAGGAGACAAGAAAAAGATATGGATTTATACGCAAACCAGACTACCTCTATTGACGGCCTGGAAATAGAGAGGTGAAAAGTTCACCCTCAATTTCTTCCTTTGTCAGGAAAGGCTGGGCTTGGGGCTCAAAATTTCTACTACTAGACTGGTCATTTTCAACCTACATCAAGTCGCCGCCTAAAGTTTCTTTCGTCGCTGAAGGTATACTTTTATCAGTGATTCATTTTTGTCACCACTAACGCTTTCAACAACAACCGTTACTGCGGCGATTTGTCACCACTGAAAATCTTTCAGCAGTGATTATTTTTATACTTTCGGTGCGGCAACATGTCAATTTATTTGTAACATTAGTCTCAAGAGATAGCTCAGATAGCCAAAATTTGTCTTAGGCCTAAACTCACAAGCATACTTCCATTTCACCAAAATTTGATTCTGTGCTGTGGCTTCACATTTTCACAGATTAAATTATATATACACACAGGCATAGGTAAATATCGGTTTCAATTGGGTATATCTGGTATAAAGAAGTAGGAAATGCCTTTAGCAAGGTGAAAACTTTTTTTTACCATTTTAATTTTTTAGTGTTTGTCCTACTTCTTTGTACTAGATATACCGTGAAAACTTTTTGTCACCATTTTAATTTTTCTAGTGTTTGTCCTACTTCCTTTTGTGCGCTATAAATTATACATCCTTCTTTTAGCAAAGAAAGGCCACCTTCAAATCTTGAGCCAACATGTGCAATACCACTAACAAGACCATATATTAAGAACATTAGAACAAGGACTGGATAAATTGACGATCTTTACTTAGTTTAGTCCTCTGTGTTGGTTTGGGAAACCCAGTATTTAAAAAAGCACTTTACTACAAATTAAGATAAAATTCCTCTCAAATATTTACCAGAAACTCAGTAAAATTATTTAAAATAAGTTAATATAAACATTCATAATCTAAGTAAATATTGGTATTCTTACGCAAGCAATCCACACATAATATAAGCTAATATCATATAGTATCAGGTCCATATGATATTATGAAATTTTATTAACAATATACATAATGTGTGTGTGTGTGTGTGAATAATGTCATTAAAAAAGCCTCTTTATACCAATGTTCATCCTTATTCTCCTTATTGAAACAATAGTTAACATAGTCCCAAAAAAAACCAACCCATGTGATTGGTTAGCCCCAAGCATTCCAATATATACAATGTATATAACAAAAATCGATTTATGTAACTACGTTTTCATGAAACCCACCTTCCATATTATATATGCAACTTACATTCCATGACATGCAACTAAATTTCCATCATGCAAATATAACTGATATTCTATATTATGTATGTCTTATTCTTCAATTAATTTGTTAATGGAGGATTCATCCATGATTCTCCCTTTCATTTACTCCCATTTTATTTTAATTTTTTAGCCAAACTTGAATTTGGGCCATAGATGCACATTTTTATAGGGGTCAAGATGTAAATTTGTTATGCAAGTTTTTCCTTAAAGGTAATGTTGCCCCCTAAAGCTTTTTTGGATTTAATATTTTCATGAAAGTATTAAAATGGAGTAATGTTGCTGATCATTGTTAAAAATATAAATGGTCATCAACGTCAATTTTTTTAACAGTCAACATCAATTTTTTAATGAAATGAGGCAATAGTATTACGTTTTAAAATTTTTGGGGTAATATTAAACATAAATTGTTCATGAGAACAAAATCCTAAGCATATATGCAATTTAACCCATAATTATGTAGAAACATAAGTTATTAGTATAGTAGGTACAGTACTTGAGTTATTATGGCTTAGTCACTATTGTACAAAACACTATCGTGGCTTCTTAACATAAGAATTGGTTAGGGATTAGATGGTTTGAAATATAATATATCAATTCTCTTTATCTCTAACTTTATAATATTTTTCTTAAGTATCTCCATTGATTGTATACATTGGATCCGTTTGGGAACGCGGTGGGATAAGAAACTTACTTGCAGAAGTATTTATGAAGAAGTAGATTTGATAAGTCAGATTGTAAAAGTGATTTGTGTTTATGAAAGTAATGGAAGAAGTGACTTATTTATAAAAGTAAATATGTTTAGGAACACGTTGAGATAAGTTACTTATTTGCAAAAAGAAATGTGTTTGAAAACACAGTGGGATAAGTAACTTTTTTCTAAAATTAAAATTAAAAATATGAACCATGAAAATTAAATTAAATTAAAAAGTAACTTTGTAAATTAAAATTAAATTAAACTTGATCCACCATATATTTAGGCTTAAAAATCTCAAAATAGTATACTAATCAGGATAAGCAAATTTAAAAGGATATCAAAGCACATATAAAACCAACTCCAATACTTGTATAGCCACGAAAAGAACAACAACTTGGGGATATTAAAAATAAGACTTCCTTCATATGATAAAAAATATGATGTAATAATTCACAAACAATGCAACATATGGAACGGCCGAACTACACGGAAAAGTACCATACTTATCTTATCACAAGGAAAAGCCTACCGAAACGCACTGAGGGAACGATAGAGCTACACGGCAGACATATTGAGAAGCACGAGTGCCAAAGGAGCACGACGGCGATGGCGAAGAGAATTTAGGGGTGAGTACAGAAGTGAGATTTGAGTGAGACTAGAGAGAGACATATATAGAACCGCTTAGATATTAAATCGAGATTGAAATAATCTAAATGTGCATTTTGCTTAAAATATGTTGAAAGAGATTGGAGAACGGTACCTTGGAATTGGAGGGTTCTCTCAGCCTCTTCTGCGGAGTTTGGCGACGATGGTAGAGATTAGAGAACAACGGCTAGTGAAGGCGGGGGAAGAACAGAGCTTGGCGGTAGGGGTGAGTAAATGCATATGAAGCTTGTCAGCAGCGTTAGGTGAAAAGCTCAGAGTGCAAGCTTGTGGGAAGAAGCAACTTTTAAGGACAAGTAGCTTATTGGGATAGGCCTTTCCAAACGGATTGAAAAGGTGAATAGAAACTCCATCGGACCTTTTGCACTGTGCTTTACACGGTTGGACTGGCTAACAGGTTGCCAAACACACTGATTAATTGATTTCTATTCAAATGTAGTTAAGATGAAAACAATAGTTTATAAAAATCAACTCATATTTATCACAAATAACTATCTTAATTAATTTTTTATTTATTAAATTAATTATTTAAATCTTATATTAATAACTGGAAATAGTATAAAATAGGCTACAAACTTGGCAAATATTGGAAGAGGAAGAAGAATAGATGGAGAGAGAAAGTGAGTGAGTTCCTGCAATTAATCTACCATTGTCCTCGTCGTTGTATTAGGCATACAGCTGGGGGCAGCTGATGGCAAAAAACAAAAAAACAAACAAAAAGGCTCGGGGCAACGTGAGTCACGAGTCACGACAGAGGAAATGCGAGGCAAAGCTTTCAAGACAGCGACGACAATGCTCATTATCTCAGCATTAAACTCATTAAATATAAATCAATTCAACTAATCTGATATAATTAAGAAATGATACTTATTAATTTTTTAAATTAAAAGACTTTACATCTTTACCCACATTAAATATAGTTTTAAATGAAAGGGAAACTAAAGAAGAGTCACATTTAAGTTTAACAAATGAAAGAGAATTAAAATTGATAAATGGATATCAATTAGAGTTAGGAATTCATGGGCATGAGTATAAACGGGGCAACCTATTTAGACCCACTAATATAAAATGGTTTAATTTTTGATGGCTTTTAGCCCTTTTGGAAATTTTTTTAATTTAAAGTAGAAATTTTTTAATTTAAAATATAAATAATATCAAAATTAAATTAAAAGAAATAAAGTTAAGATAACAACATATTATGAATGAAAATTTCAACATTTGGACATGAAAACTATTTTCATTCGTATTCACTTAATTTATAATTAGAAGTAAAACAATGTTTCAATGTTATTAATGTAAAAAATAAAATGATAGAATAAAGTTTTATATTTATTTCTCAATTTTTCAACTTGGGTCGGCTCACGGGTCACAGGTCATGTTTAACATAGGTTCACTTATATTAAGTTAAAACAATACATTTTTAATTTGATCTTTAAAATGTTTTTATGTGAAAATAAAATAATAAGTTTGATATTGAAATTAGATTAAAAAAAGAATTTGATGAGTTAAAATATGTATTTGTGTATCTTTATATAGGCTATAGTACTGTACACACAATAACTGTAAAATAACCTTACTTGAAATGATTTTTTATAACTTAGAAAAAAAAGAAAGAGTTGTTATAATATCATACATTAGATAAACTCTAAGAAAAATTATGTTTCAACAATATTTTTTCTTTTCACATTTTTAGATTTTTATGGGTTATATGATTGACAATAAAACAATTTAAAAATAAATGTTTAACTTAAAAGGATTTATTTTTAAAATTTAAAAGAAAATATAAAAAGAGTAAATAATGTCTAAACGAATATAAACATAATTTGAAGGGTTTAAACGGGTTAACCAGCTATCTGCAAGGCTGGGATTTTAAGCCCGCTACCCTACAGGATCAACCCTTTGTCTGCCTCGCTTTTTACACTAGATCACAATACTGATCTTCAACTTAAATGGGTTTAATTAGATAGATTTGACGGGTTCCGTTGGTTTCCCAATTCTAATACTAATTACTTTTACATTAAATGGTATTATAAATAAAATAATTCTTTTAGCAGTGGTAATAACTATTGATTGACGGAGTACATTGATTGACAAGCATACAAATAATTATGTAGATAAAGACAAAGTTTCCATCACATTAGTGTCCTCCACGACAAGGCTTCATCGTTATCCCAAACTAATAAAGGCCCGAAAGGATAGTTGTGCGGGTCCCATGGTTAAACGTGGTTTATCTTATACTTTTTCTTTTAAAGCTGCATTTAATAAATATAAAGTTTGGGAA
Source organism: Vachellia pachyceras (assembly GCA_025593235.1). Lineage (NCBI taxonomy): Eukaryota > Viridiplantae > Streptophyta > Magnoliopsida > Fabales > Fabaceae > Vachellia > Vachellia pachyceras. The sequence goes on along the minus strand of JANTPZ010000303.1, from coordinate 1,372 downwards.
AATGCTTCAGATTTAATACGGATAAAATATGAGATAAAGTTGCATTTACAAGCATTATGGGTTGGACAAATTGTTTATCAAATTTACATTTTTATTCTTGTGTAACTGTTCCTTCCTCTCCTTATTTTAAGAATGTTTTAACTAATTTACATGTATGAATAAAATAGTTAAAATTATTAAATTTGTCATGAAATTCAAATGATTTTAAATATTGCTTTTATTAATGCACTAAGTTCCAACGTCATATTAATTTTTATTCTTTACCACCTTAATTAAATATGGGCCAATTTAGAGTTTTAACTCCTTCCATAGTTAAATTATGTTTCAATAATAGAAGTAGATGCTGCGGGAGAAATTCCACTATACTGCATAAATGCTTTTATTAAAAAATATATATTTTAACATATTGATGATTCTTCTTTATACAGTATACCTTTTGTGTGTAAAAAGCAAAATGATATTTAAAAAAAAAAGTAAAGTTTACACAGTTGGAAATGCTGAAGGTAAAATATAATGAGTGCAAATATTATGAACAAATTAAATTAATGCAGTATATATAATTGATCCAATGTAAATTTCAAATTCATAATTTTTATTACTACTACCATCTCTAAGCAAAACTGATGTGGATGCTGGACATGGAAGGCACACAAACAAACAAGAAAGTTTTTTTTTTTTATCAACACAAACAATGAAGTTTAACTCTTCGTCAAGAAGAAAAAGTTGATGCCGTCAAAGCTGAGACAGGAAAAATAGAAAAAAGAAAATGCATCATGAATCATTGAAAGCAGTAAAATTATTGTGTGTTTAGAATATGTGAGAAGAAATGAATTATGAATTTGGAAATATTTTATATATTTCGAGATTATTTTACCAATTTCGATATATTTTTTATAGATTTTGAGATATTTTTACGAATTTCAAGATATTTTTATTTTACTTACTATACCTTTACAAAAAAATGTTTCCCAAATATACACATTATTTATGTGAAACATACGGGAATAAGAAATTCCCAGTATCACAATCGTATAAAATTTAAGATATTATATTATTTATTTTTATTTTTATTTATGAGAGGGAGAGAGCGGGTGAGTTGCTGAATCCTGGATGCAATTATTCATCTCCATCGTTATCTCAGAAACATGCAGCTGGCTCACAGATAAATTTATTAATTATTTAACTGTCAAATCCAACTCATTAAATTTAATTGAAGTAAAATTTGAAATAACAAATAAGCCTTCACATCGACCACGTACTGCCATATAATTGAAAACAAAATAAAAAAAAATGACCAAAGACTATGACTGAAAGTGCAAACGTCCAAATAATTATATATGAAAAAGATTCCTTCACATTATAAATGTAATGG
>JANTPZ010000301.1:0-37578 GCA_025593235.1 Vachellia pachyceras | reverse complement strand
AAACGCAGATTATTAGAGAACCGGCACATGATGTGGGGGCGTTGGATGCCTTTGTTTCCATTGTAACGGGGCCACCAGGGCCTAATCCAGTGCAGCTGTTGCCTAGCATCTCGGTGCCTGTTTTAGTTTTATGGGGAGATCAAGACCCTTTTACTCCAATAGATGGTCCTGTTGGCAAATACTTCTCTTCATTGCCTTCTCGACAAGCAAATGTTAAACTCTTTATGCTAGAAGGGGTTGGACATTGTCCTGGCTACGTCCATGAAAAACTCCTTCCCTGGCTGGCCTCTCTTCCAACTTCATAGCGGAGTGTGCTTCGAATCACATGCTCGGACTCTAAAAAGTCTTTTCTAGAGTGACATTTCAAAAGTATGTAATAGTCTTTTTTATTGATGGAGGGCATCCAAGTTGCAAATGCTTTAACCAAATGTACCGATATTAGAAATAAGAAAGCCAAGTTCTTTCATATGGCCAACAAAAATAGCGGAACCTGGCATCTCTCTATTGATCATCTTGGTCCTATTCATTTATGCTATCTTTGGAAGATAGACAGCATGCTATTATTATACACCATAGATTTAAAAATCATGGGGATTGAGTTTTTCTTGTGGTTGGAGTTTCAGCTTTTACCATTGAATTGTGCTGCCTTTTCTCATGGTATTATAATTCTACGCAATGTTTTTTCGGTCCTACCATTTCTCCTTTTATTTATTTTTTGTGCAGAGTCTAAGATTTGCAAGTGTCCCATGACTCTTAAGTTTGTAGTTCCAAAAAGAAAAGGACTGTATACCAAAAAAAAAAAGAAAAGGACTAATTATCATTTATTTATATTGGTTATTAGTTATTATTAAGAATAGTAATAAAAAAACTCACTTATATATATAATTTGATAATGTTATGACCGGAATATAATTTTTTATAGATGAATACATTTATTTCTTTGTTTCTGAATGCATTTATCCTCCTGTCTAGTTAATTCTTTTGAGGTATATGATACCAAATGTAAATACTTCTAATGACAATTTGAACTCTAATTTGTCGTATCCTTACGCTAAACCCTAAGCTAAGTACTCTTTTCTTTTTTTACAAAGATAAGCCATCAAATTTGTAATTTTTTTTATATTACTAAATGGCATTAACTCATAAGACGAGTCCAAAACAGGAGCCTATAGCTCCTAGAGATCAATCGCCATCAACCTCCACCATTTGAGATGGTGGTTGATGAAATACACAAAAATTTCTCGAAATATCGTGAGCTAGTTTAGCTAAGTAGTCTGCAACAGTATTCCCTTCCCTAGGCACATGGTATAGAAAGACTTGCCAGTTTTTGTTTAAGAGAGTCCTGACTTCTTCTATAATGTCCCTAAAGGGGTGTTCCATTGTGCCTCCTCGTATTATCAAATACATTGCCTGAATGGAATCTGTCCTGACTTCCGAGCCTCGAATTCCTCTGCTCCAACTCAGGTACAGACCATGGATTATGCCAATGATCTCCACAATAGCAATAGGCACAGACGTGAGTCTGCAGCTATAACCACAAACCCAGCTATCATCCCCCCTCTAATAACACCTCCGCAACTACTCTTTTCTGACTTTAGAACTGATGCATCCATTTCCAAGCTATGGAATCCACCCCAGTTCTGCGTAGTTTTGTGTATTTGTTCTTTGGTCTTGTTGTAAAGAGCACATATGGATTTTAGATCTTGATCTAGACCTGCACCTGGGTAGTATTGTGCATTTGTCATGAATCAAATTTGTAATTTAATTCATTGAATACAGCGAATGAATCAACTATTGTTGGGAATTCATAAAAAAATCTATTTCCCCGGGGGGGGGGGACCTACCAGCGGAGGGGGCGATATGAATCCAATCATCCACACGTGTTTTTTTTTTCACCTTTGCAAACATAATAAGGGAAGATAAAGAAAATGCATTCTAATCCAAACTCGAAAGTAAACCAAAAACACACCGGACGAGACATAAGAGGGTGACGGCACGGAAGATTTTCTCCGGTTATTGGCAACAATGGCATGTCAAAACCTCTGTAAATCAAGTATTGCTATAAGACTGGGCAGGACTAGCGATTCTCTCTCTATGATTTGCAGTTCTCGCCGTCATCCTCTCCATCCTTGTCGCGCTTCTCTTTCCTTATCCTCATCATCATCTTCTTGCTTCCTCAGAGCCTACTCTTCATTGTCTTCAATTTCCTTAACAGCTACTAGGAGGACTTTCGTCTGGTTCCTGCACCACCACCCACACCACCACCGTAGCTTGATCTGGTGCTTGAATTACAGTAGTGCAGCAAATGCCTCTGTCGATACTGGTACTGAGGGTTTGGGTAAAAGGTACTTGAAATTGACGGACGAAGAACTAATGCGGCAGTGCGAGATGGATACCTTCAAGTCTTCTGGTCCAGGTGGTCAGCACCGAAACAAGCGCGAGTCTGCTGTTCGCCTCAAGCACATTCCCACTGGTATTATTGCTCAGGTCATTTTCCATTTTGTCCTTTCCTATTTAGTATCTATAACCTTTACGATTTCGTTTTGAAACATGTTCACAAATGCTTATCTTGCATTTCATTATAGGCTGCTGAAGACAGATCACAGCACAAGAATCGTGCATCTGCATTAACTCGCCTCCGTGCTCTGATATCTCTTAAAGGTATTATTGCCTTTCCAATTTTCCTATGTTTAATTTACAGTCATGGAAATCTTGGGGGTATCTTCTTGTTTCATCTTTCAACAACTGAAGTTAAATGAGTTCTTATTTCCTTACAGGATTTTCTCATATTTGTCACTAGTTTGACCAAAATATGTTTGATTTATGCTGATAATTAACAATGATTTTGCTGATAGATATAACTTATCTCTTGAGCTAGTCAGGAACACTGTGGATCTCGATGCTTATTCACCACCTCAAGAGCTTCTGCAAATACTTCCTGCCAAGTCATCTATTAGAGGATCAGGTTGTGGTCCTCGAATTGGACCGAACAACCCAAAATTTGCCCTGGTATGTCCTTTTGTGTAATGCGCATAGCATGTCTGTGTTGGTTGCTACTCATTTCTTCCTTTTCCTCTTATAGTAATCAATCTACAGAATTTGCAACGTAGTCACATAATAGGGATTAGAGTGAACCAGGTAATAGTTGAGGTCCTTTTCCACAGGGAATGCAAGCTTTATTGGATCTCATTTTTGCAGTTGGAGGATCTATCTCAGAAGCTGCAAAGTTTCTCGGGTACATTTTATGCTCTTTTTTTTTTTTTTCACTTTTCCGTTTTAAGTTATCACTAAGAAATTGGATATAGGATGATGAACAAATTGATAGTAAGTTGAGGTGAATTGAAATTTTATGAAGAAAATATGCAATGTAATTTAATCCTTATTTAAATGCAAGCATGTGATGAATGCTTCTTTAGGCTGTTCTCGTACAATGAAGATTTAGTTTAAACATGAAACAGATATATTACGAGGCTGATTTCCCTGATAGACTTATTTGAAGTTTTGAACATTTTCGTGTTTAATATGGTATGATACAATAAAAGGCTGACTTTCCTGTTAGCTTATCTGAACGTTTTCATGTTCAATATGAATATGATATTTAATTTACATATTGCAGATTAAGCACAGGGGCACTGTCACGGTTGATCCTGTCAGATGATTCTCTTAGGACGGCAGTAAATGAGTACAGGGCATCAAAGGTGAACTTAGTGATGGATTCTTCAGAATGTAGCAGTAATTATCTAATTAGTTTGCAATCTGATTTGTACAATGGTAGGATATTGCTTTTTTTATCAGAAATGGAAAAAAAAATATGACCTCTTCATTTAGGGTATAAAATCAGCGAGCAAAAATGTGAGCCATAGTGAAGTATATGGAAGGCATTAGTCTGAGTGTACTAGCAAGATTTCTAGATAAAATGCAAGGTAAGTTGTCACGGGGTTTATTTATTTTAGCAGGAAAAGAAATATCATCTGGGAGAGGGAAGATACGAAGATAGGAGAACACTTCAATCAAAGCAACATGAAAGTATGGGAACTGTAACTCTTAAATAGTGTGCGATAGAGGAAATATACAAATGAAGAGAATACTAAGCACAAGAGGGATTGTAATTTTGAATTTTAGACCCTAGTGCCTAGTCTATCATTTAATCTTCTTAAAAGGAGGAGATTATATTGAAGTATTGGAACCGTGAGTAACTCCAAATTGATTGTTTTCTGCCATTGAAAGGAATGATCACTGCAACATCATCAAAATGGTCTTGTAAAAGCTTTATTTGAATTGCTCAAAAAGTAATTTTTCCTTCAGCCTATCCAAATGAGCTTCTTCTTACACTTCTGACCATTGGACCACCACGTAGCTGCTTAATGAGAATATATGCAATGCGCCCCCATTTGTTTTTATACGAACGGTGTTTACTATTCGGCAAAAAAAAAAAAAAGAATGAACGGTGTTTACTTCCTCAAGAGATCTACACTTTTGACAGCCGGTAACAACGAATCTTTTTCCTGGATCATTAACAGGGTATGAAGCCTCTTAAGTAGGAATTCTCAAATTGCTATAGACGCAGGTACAGTTTACTTTCTCAATTCTTCAGAGTTAACTTCTAGGATTTAATTATGAGAGAAACAAAATAAGAAAGTGCGGGTTGTATGGAGATAGGATGTATAATGGAAAATGACATCTTCATCTGCAATTCAATTTGTGGGTATCAAGTTATTTTGAAAATTTTTAATGTTTGTATGTTGGTTCTATCAAATTTTAGAAGTGGTTTAATCATAAAAAATTCAGCTTGTGAAGGTTACTTGATTGATTGACTTTATTTATTTTATTCTCTTCCCCGGTTCATTTCATCTGCATTATTCTTCCCATCACAACAATGGTTAAATGGTTCAATTGGGTTCAAATTTTGAACTTGAGATCTTTTCCTTTTGATGTTATAGAATATATTTGTCGTTTGACACCAAGTTTTAGCCATTTTTTGGTCAATCAGCAGATATCTATCATTGAGTGTATTCTCAGTTATTATACCATATAAGTAACTGTCGTGAAAACTCACCTTGCCGTCAGGTAGTGCAAGGAGATCAATGGGAGGAAACCAAAACGTTGAGAACTAGGTGACCGGCGAATTGTTGACTGATACAGAGTCATTGCCATGATAATTCAGTTGGTCTCAACAATTCGCGTCCTGCATAATTTGAAATGACTGTCATTGTCCTCCAAACAAACCTTGAAGAACTCGAATTCAAACCCAAAGGTTTTGAGCTCTAAACTAGGTGTCTTTAGAAACTCATGTTCTGCTTTCTCTGTCAATAGTCAATACCAGTTAAACTGGGTTAAGTCGTTCATATAGCTCTGTACCCAAAATAAAGTATTTCATATAGATAAATATTACCTTTTATCCTCAAACAAAGCATAGCCAGTTTTATTTTCTAACTGTAAGTGATGAATAATGCAGATTCCGTTGTATATGAAGTTGAGGGTTGCAAAGGTATAATTTAATCATATGGCATTGTTTACGATTAGTGGAGCCGAGGCTATTTAGATACGTTAATGTGACGAGAGTTGAGTAGATGTCCAACGGGATTTTCTCTGGTTTGTATTTATTTTTTAATTTAAAAATTTTATATCTCTGATTATTTAATATAAGAATTCACTGATTTTTCTTATGAGATTAAAAAATCAATTAACTGATATATTTACCATTTTTCTCCAAACTAATTTGCCTAATTTATAAATTGATATGTAATATAATGATAAGTAAAAATATTTTAAAATATATATTATAATTAAATAATTTATTTAATCTTTTTAATTTATATAAAAAAAGCTGAGTGTCTCTTATATCAAGGACTAGTGTATTAAAAAAATCAGACTGTACCAGCCTAGTTGACCCGGAAACTAGTAAACCAGGGAAATTTTGATCCAGGGTGATGGGGGTAACTGGGGTCAAACTTTTTTTTAATAAAAAATTCTGATCTTTTTTAATTTTAGTGAAATTATGCTACAACTATTAGTGAATATGTTTTAATGTTTTATTATTTTGCTACTTTGTAGCTTTTAAAAGATTGTAAGAATAAACATATATTCTCAATATTATATTTTATTATTGCTACAATCAAATAGTTGTATGGTACGTGAATGCATAAAAATATTACATATTTACTGTCTTTTTATTTAAATAATATTATATTAACTTGTTTATAATAAAATAAGTATTTTTTATTAAATTATATCACTTTATGTTATCTCACTAACCTTTGATCCATTGCGTTGGCTCTGGTCCAAGTTTTAATACCTTGTTGAGGGCATTATGTGGTATATACAAGAACAATAAATATGGTTTGGAGTTTCCTGAGTGCAATTAACACTTAACAAGAAATACTACCATGATCCTTAAGATGAGAGTCAATTGATTTTTTAAAAATTAAAAAATATAATTAACTAATATATTTATCATTTACTCTAAACTAAGTTGTCTAATTTAAATTAATATATAATCTAATGATACATTAACATTTAGAATATATGTTGTTGTTAAATAATTTATTTAGTTTCTTCCATTTCTCAAAAAAAAAAAAACCATCAGAAATTACAATGTCTTGCTCCTCTCCAACTTAAAAACCATCATCCTCCAATGAGACTAAGCACGGACAAAAAAGAAAGCTAGGGGAGAAAACAATAGACTATTTTACACAAGCTATTTATCAGCATCAATGTCCAGGAGGATGCAGTTTTTCCCAGTACAAAACCCCTAAAGACCGATTATATATGCATCTTTTTCTTTCCTGTTAGGGATATCCAATGAGAATCACATTTATGTGGGAGCAGAAAAATGGAACAGGTGTTACAAAAGAAGAAAAGAATCATCAATCAAGAAACCCAAGTATATATCATGCTTCTTTCGGCAAGTTTGAACCTTCCTCGCCTTCCGGTGGAGGCTTCACATACTTGCCTATCACTTTCTGACGACTTCGCTTCCTCATTCGGTTCAGTTTCTCCATGCTTTTCTGTTTCCTTTTCTCCTTCTGCTTCTGCCGCTCACTCCTCTCTCTATCATATACACCGTGCCAGAAAACTTCCCCTGTTGATGGCCACAACCAATGGCCATCGGGATCCTTAGAATCTGATAACTCTGCCAAGTCCTCATCCATGCTCTTCAGTGTGGTGTATGAGAACCATTTGATCCACATATGCCCTTTACGGTTCTTGAAGTTGTGCTGTTCCTGCATTAAACCACTCTCAGGATTCACATACACCATCCTCCTGGCACTATTGTAGGCCCATACATTCACAAGAAGCTCGAGAAGCCGCGAATAGCAATGCTTATCCTGCAGTACGCAAATTTATCCACATATCAAGAGGAAGCAAAATACTGCTTAATTTTTATTTCAGATCTTTACTCACTTTTTTTTAAAAAAATCTTAATATTGTTTGTTCATTGGAAATCAATTTTTATTTTTTTAATATTTGTGTTCTTATATTTTTATCCTTCTAGTTTAAATTAATTAGCATATAATTAAAAATTATATTACTTTAATTGTGAATGGTTCGACTGTGGCCCAACCACTCCACCATGACAAGACATCATTTCAATGGCTGGCCCAATTTTTAAAACCTTGATACTCCACCAATCGAAAATTCAAGACCCGTTCCGACTAGAGGAGTAAAAAATACACCAAGCGAAAAAAAACAATATATAAAAGGAGCAATTTACTTTTGACAAACTCAAATAACAGCGTCCACTTGAATGGTGTTCACCATACATCTGTACATCCAATGCATCAACAAACATTCTGCACAAAAGATAGTTTCCATAAGTCATTCAAAATGTCAACAAGCTAGGGGCAAAAAACTGTTCTAGCAGATCAAGTAGCTTGTTAATTAATCAGGGGCATCGACAGGTGGAATCTTGAATACCTTGAGAACATTACAAACTCGAGGAAGGATCTCGTAGGCAAGGCCCAACTATGCATGACAGACCATGTGTCGCCATCTACTGGCATTGGTGGTAAAGAATCCAGATTGTCTTTTATCCCATACATTATCTTCAATGCCTCAGAGAAAGCAAACCTTTACTTGAACATTAAGCGGAAAAAATCAAGATATATCTTTCAATATCTAGAGATATATAGACTTCTTTCCAGAAGAACAAGGAAAATGACTAAAACTACCAGAGTGAAGTAAAAAACGCAATGCCTTTAAAGGGTCTTACTTGCAATTTCCTGCATTGATGGCATTGCAGAATGACCAAAAGTCATTCTGCAAAGGTATTCGGGGATCGTTATCCATACGAACCCAAAAGTATAGTGCATCCCCATGCCTTTGGGATTGCACGGCATCTAATAGTGCATTTTCAGCAGTTCTGGACAAAGATGCCTGCCAAAGACCCCTTTACATGTCAAACGACCCAGAAAAGAGTCACATGTAAAATATAAAATTTTGCTTGTTTATGTTGTTGCATTTGACCTGCATGCAGAGTTTACGACAATATGACAAGGAGTAGGCCGAAGGAATCACACACCTTCCTTGCAGATGCTCTCCAAGACTGAAACCCAATCCAAGCATTCTTGTGTATACGGTCTATCCTATTAGCAATAGCGAAAAAGGCTCCATGATCACCAAGTATGTCTCTATAGTAAGGATTATTAATAAGTGGAAGACGAGATGGTGCATCAACATCATCTCTACCCGGTCTTCGACCTTTATTGGACTGCAAAGAATCAGCATACACCATTCATTATGTTAATAAGTGACTCATTTTTATGAATTCTGAAGAGAGAACAAAATCTATTACAGAATAGTTGAGGCGTAGTCAACCTAGGCACAATCCAAATTGTAGCAAGAAGTGGATAATGAGTACTATGAGGAAAAACAAATTTAAATGCCTACCACATAAAAACTAACCAATTAGAGAATGTAAACAAGACATCTATAGTTGAAGGTGGACTAGGCATCACAATGGAGCGGTTAAATAAAAAGCAGGAAATCCACGTCAGTTAATATTATTACTAACATTTAATATAATGTGGTTATAAAAGAACATTCCTTGAGGAACGAGTGCTTGTTGGACTGATATTACAACTTACTAGGCTGATGAAATGACAATATATGCACAACTTACCAGCCCAATTCCACGGTAAAGAGATCTATCATGCAGAAAAGGCCAGGTTCCTTCCCCAAAGTAAGGTTCATAAATAGTAAGTGGTTGACCTGTCCGCTCAAGTTCTCCTTCATCCCTTTCATGCAAATCATGCTTTGAACGATCAGCCTTTTTAGCATTTCGGTATACTTCCTCCCACGTCCCTCGTAACTGCACTATTCTATCCTTTAGCTGCATTAAATTTCAAAAAACATCACATAAGTTTTGATTTGCTACCTCCCAAAGGGGAATGAATAAAGATTTACCTGTTCTTCCTCTCTTCTTCTCCTTGTAATAGCCATATGAAGATTCTTTTCTTTGTCCCAAATTCTATATAAAAATGACTCATCAGCAACTGGAACACTAGATCTGCTTTTTGGAGGTTGATTCCACTGCTCCTCGTATTGATCTAAATATGTGTTACTTTTTGATGTGCTATTTTGATATGTAAAACTTGAGACTCCTTCAAACAAATGCCACTGCCATTGCTCTTTAAGATTGGGAGAGATTTCCGAAACTGCCTTCGGAAGAGCAACTTCAGATGGAAACCTGAGAACATTCTGAAGCAGATTGGCATATCCGTCAATTGCTTCTGAAACCAAAAGGTTCTTGGAAATAATTCTCTCTGCTGAGGCAATATTATGAGCTGCTGGTGATATTTTCCCTTTCGAGATCACTTCCAACATAATTTGTGTCAAAACCCTACCATTCTCCTTGGGAAAAATATAACCATTCACCCTGTCATAAACCTAGACGATAGCACTATGATAAGTACTTTGTAATGAAATATGCAACATAAAAAATACTGGTATTCAAAGTGTGCAACTATATATTATTAATGAAATTTCAGATGCTTGGAAGTTATTATGGATGTCAGTAACATGAAAGCCAAGTTGACTCAGGAGGGTTTGAATGATTAATGCAAAAAATGGCAGAAATGTCAATCTAAATAGACTATGGAAGATATGTACATATTTCCTGATCATGGGAATATCTGGAGCAATAACTGGTTTCCCAAAGCGCATTGCTTTAATCAAGATCTCCGGAAAAGATTGCTCTTCAAGGAATGATCCATATATCACGATATCAGCTGTGTCAAGAACAGAGTCCGCATTCAAGTCTCCAGCTATGTGCTTTATGGTGCCGCTTGGATATCTCAAGGTGTGAGCCATTGTCTATTGAAACAAACCGAGAGAAAATCTTAGAAATATCTACCCACAAAAATGAGGATCAAAGAAGATAGGATACATACCTCAAGAGCTACACTGTAGTTATTTGACGATTCCCCAGTATGAACAATGATTTGTAGATGTGGGCTAGAATTATCTTTGTTTGATGGGAAGTCTGCCAGAAATGGTGATAGAGCCTGTAAAACAATAGCATGCCCCAACCACGAACCTTTGTGGATAAATTGGCTTCCTACAATTGCAATAATGACGTCTTCAGGGTCATAACCCATCTTGGTACGTAGATTATCTTTCTCTAATGCCAAAAAAGCATCTGCTTCTATTGGTTCGGCAGGCGAACCCGGAATGACAAAAAAATTTCCAGAATCAAATATGGAGTAAAGCATCTGTGAAATTATGAAAGAAACGTCAATCACCAAGGACTAGTTATGCTCCACAATTCTGGTCAACACATGGGATCTTATAAATAAGAACTAATAACTAGGACTTCTGCACCGTAGAAAACAAATCCAGAGGACAATGGTACCCAATATTAAAATTATATTTCACTACTGATTCGCACTTGTTTTTTCCTGCTAAAGAAGGAATTAACAACAGCAGAAAACAGATTGTATAATTAATGGAAGCTTGGTCCACCGTTTTGGTAGTTAGGTGGGTTAAGGTTTGGGGAAAATAGATGAATATATAACTTGCACGTGCATATTACCGGAAGGGCATAATTTGGGAAAACAACAACCGTTGATCGGTTGAAGGCTCTACTCCAATCATTCAAAAGTTCATCCTGCCCATTTATGGAATATTTTCTTGCACGATGTGCTAGACCATTTTCATGAATAATCCATATAAGAGGTATAGACTTGAAAGGTTCCTGCAAAAAACTGTGGCAACTAGAATTATTCATGTGACTTGAATAAGACATTGAAGTCTTAAAACACATACAGTACAAGGTGAGTGCAACCTCAGCAATACATCAGAGTTTCATAACTTTCAAAACAAATAACTTTAGCCATCTCTTGACCCTTCCCACCATGTCACATAAATAAGTAACATAAACAATTTTCCAAATAGGCATGCAAAATAGAAAACAGTTCAAACAGACCAAAATTAAATTAGAAAATTGAACTGTTTATTGATATTTTTTTCATTAAATCAATCATGATAGAATGCCAAAACAGAATGCAGGATCAGAGTCACTAGTAAAAGTTCAAAATTTTGAGGCAAACAGACAATTTTAGGTCAACATGGTATAAGGTTTACTTGTTAAAAGATAAAAGAAGTGCAAATTCTGGCATCACATCTTAAATTTTTGGCCAACCACAAATAAATCTCTAATTCTTTTATTATGTAACCAAGACATCAGATAGCTTCTGGAGCTCATTTAAATCTAGGTATGATATAAGACCAATGATCACAGGGAATCAAGTGACAAGTCAGAACATTGTCCTTCAAGAAATGAAATGAGATAAGTAGACTTTACCAAGAAAAAGCACCCTTGGCTTCAAGAGAGTTCACAATCACACCATCAAAGCTGCAAAGGACACATCACTATCAGATGCAGTTATTATTTCATAAATTTAACCAAGACACTGTACTTTTCTCTATCGGGAAGCTATTGAGAAACCAGCCCAAAATACTTCACTCTATCACACAATGATAAACTGCTCCAGGTGAATCACATGAATGGGATGTGGAAGCAGTATACACTATACTTCAATCCCCAAAAACAAAGGAAAATGACTATAGAAAAAGAGAACTAAGGAAAAACAGAAGATTAATCAAGGAATAAGAGCTGCAATTTGGAGATACTTCAATAAAACATCATAATTCGGCCATAATTTTCTATTGAATTATCATCACTAATTGAGTTGGAAGCAAGACAAAACAAGGAGCATCCATAGAAAGTTGTATTTAGCCTAAGTTAAAGGGTTGTGATATCTCAACATATCGACTCTTGAAAATATTCAAAATTTTGAACATGGTTAGTCTAGTAGTTAAATATTTTACATGAAGAATACCTTAGCCAGTCTACATTGTTCTCCAGTTTGCCACAAGTTTTAATAACAGTGATGGGAACTCCTAAATTTATCCAAACATCACGCACTGGACCATCTTCAAGTGAATAAACCTGCAAAACAAAGCAATCATTTGAACCCAAAACAATAATAACAAAATCAACCTAAATACACCATATCCAGTTCCAGTAATATTCTTTTAGAAGCCATGATAAGCAGAAAAGAATGGAATGGAAAGATAAATATAGAAAAGGTGATTTGGTAGAGGAGATGTGTCTTTTATGAGCTTGAGTGAAACCTAATAAAAACAAAAATCGGTTATTTTTTAAGTAATGATGACATGCATATAATAAATATGACATATTTAATTATTTATGCAAGAAACAAATGAATGCTTTTAATTGATGAATGGGGAAAATTGACAATGGCATGTCTGGTATGATGCACTTTTATGTCTCACAAATGATGATCATTCAGCACGATTTCATAAGACAAAATGACCATTGTCTTGCCACTGATGATTGGCACAAGTCCTAGGCACGTAGTAGCCTGTTCAGTCAGGGACCATTCTCAGACAAGAGGTGAAAATTTTAAAACAAAAAGTGATATGAGGCAATTGTCAAACATGACCCCCTATGCATGGCAGACTTGCAGCCATGAGAGTGAAAAACTCAGACCTTACTGATCAAGTGAGGCGTTTTGAACTAGCAAAGTGAGCATAGAATCAAATCAGACATTTTATTTTGTACTTCTTTCCTCTTCCAGATAACATTGTGTAGTCGACGCTTTTCAATCCCATGATAGAGCAAACTATTACAGACACTCAAATCAGTAACTATTTAGGGACGTCTCCACACCCCCTGCGCCCACCCAAATTATCTCCATCTACCGATGTTAAACTAATTTTCAATAATAATGATGAATAACAAATTATAAGTGCATTACCTGAATTGTGTAGCCAATCTCTAGCAAAACTGATGCAATTGTTACCAGCAGCAACTGTTGTGAATCAACCGATAGTTCTCCAGATACCTTCCGGGGGGAAATTGAAATCACATAAATTTAATTTTCCAAGAGAAAAATGAAATAAAATTTACAGTCGGTGAGGATTAAAAATTCATCTCTCTCTAAAGGCTAATTAATTGATGAAGTTCATTTTAATTCAAGCCCTGACTTCAGCAAGCCTCACCTATTTTATTAAATTCGTGTTTATGTTTGACAAGCTTTGACCCATAATGAACATGAGTTCATATTCTAAATAATAGAAGGGATTTAGGTTGTCATCACTATGGAAAGAAAAACGAAATTAGCCTACTGAAGAGCAAGAAAATGACCACAACGAGAACTAACCAGCGCCAGCTGAGGCTTTCTGTAACCGAAATGTTTTAGGGTCCGGTTAAACAGATTCGCCTCCTTATTGAATTTCTCCGAAATCTTGGGCAGAAAACTTGCGCCATCCTTAATGTCCAGTATATACTTCTCTATATATTCATTATGCAATAGAGCCTCAGCTAGCATTTTAGCTCTCAAGGAATCCTCTGATTGTTCAATTACAGAACTAGGTAGGTACATTTGAAAAGCAACTATGAAGAATAGAAAGACAGCCACAGTGCAAATCCATTGGACGTAATCTAGTTTCTTGCAAAGCAAACGCGAAAAGCACGATCTAAATCTCAGTGAGAATGTATGCCTCTCCTTTCTACTTGACTGAGACCCAAACAAGCTTCCCCTCTTCAATGGGATTCCGGATTCCAGAGAACCCATTTAGAATCCCATCAATTAATTTGCAGCAAATTCAGCTTCCTAATCGACGACACTGCATACATCCAAGGAAAACTCCAGATGTGAAACTTTCAATGGGGACCGAACACACAGCTTCTGGGAGTAACAAGAGTGTGAGGAAGAAGACAGGTCGCTGTTCGAATTCAAGTAATGGTCAAGAAAGGTTGTGATTGGGGTGAAATAATGTTGGCCAGAAGGACTGGACAAGACAAGGATTTGAATTCGAAGTTGTTTTCCTGTCAAGATTCGTCACATTGAGTTGGAGTCAATGATCAATGTTTTTACTCGATAAGAAGATTTCGGGAATGGAAAGAGATGGATATGCACAAGACGAGACTTCGGACCTGTGAGCTGGGAGCTGCAAAAATCTAATTGAAATTGTATCCTCCGTTTTAACGTTGGTGGAAAATAGGACACGGGCGTCCAGCTAAGCAGGCAAGTGATTAGCAAGTTAATACAAGAATTATGATATTAAGTGGGATTATTAAGGCAGAAAAAGGATTATTGAACCAAAAAGAAGTTTAAATTTTTTAATAATATTTATTTTTTGTAAATATCTTTTTGTTGCCTTAACAGATCCCCACCCCCATCACCCAACCTAGTGGTTTCTATGGACATATTTTTAATTTCACACAGATATATATAGATATAAATAGAATTCCTATATTATTCATGCAAATAAATTTTGAATATGTTTGGTTTCAATAAAATTAAAATTCTTATATTACTGGTGGTAAATAGAATAACTAAAGTGTTTAGATAACTAAACATGCATATGATTTTGCTTTTATTATATAAAGTCATAATTACATACCTATTACATTTTTTATAACTACATCAATATTTTTCTTTGTAAGTACATATTTAACTTTAATTTTAACGGCAATCCAACATTTTTTTTTAAAGAAAAATTACGTTTAGGGATGCATACATTTTGAAAATTAATGTATTTTGTTCATTTGATGGTTGATACTACCTAATAGTGGCTTTTTATAATGTTATTTTTTTCGTACATTACATTTTCCTCTTAGATTTATATTGGTTAGTTTGGTCATCTTTCGTTGTTAAACCAACATTCTTTAATTAAAAATTGTATATGCGTTGCTACTTGCGTGAAAGAAAAAAAAAACAAAAAGACTAAACGTCTCAGCCAACAAATAATAATAATAATAATTGTTATAATATGGATTACTTACTCATTGATTGACTTGTCCTCTGAATTGTTCAAATTATATTATTCAGCCACAAGATCACAAAACACAAGAAAGGGCCAGCCGTGTTAAAAATGCTCTTAAGAGACCTAAATTATTAAAAATAATTACTACCAATTATAAATAAGCATTTAATTATGTCAAAAATGAACATTATTATGACGGACTGGCTCATGGGTATTGACACCAGATAAAACCAACCAAGAATGAATAGTGTCGGCAGTTGTAATTTGAAAAATTCCAAACTCGTAAAAACATCAAAATCAGTCACCGTAGCCCCTTTGTTTGAAGTATCAATGAATACCACATCTATACATCTCACAAATGCCTGAGCACTACCACATACATCTTGTGCAATCTAGTCGGTAAATTATGAGATCATTGACCAAGCCTGGGAGCATAAAATCCCGAAAAACATTACCGGTCACTATCCAGAGTTGGTCATTATTCAAAAGCTTGATGTAACAAGGTCTTGAATTCCCCAACTCAAACAGTTAGTTTTTAGAGTGTTATTCTCCTTAAGATTTATACTCGTTACAGTAATGCGTTGCTAGATATTACGCTTGATTACGCTAACGGCCTTCGATTACGCTTGATTTTTCATAAATTCAATGCTGTGGGTAAAAAAATTTGGTCTTGTGCCCAAGCTCATACTGTTGACTTGGGCAGGGTGTCATTATTGGGCACTAGGACTTTCATGATTTTATTAGTTTGCTACAAGGGATATCTATTTCCATTTGGAGGTGCTTGTCTTTTGTCCAAGCCTTCTTTGCAAGTTTAATTGATGCAACAAATACTAATAGTGTGCCACTCATCTCTTCTACAGTATGTCTTTAATCCTAGCACACATGTATCAGGTTTATAGCTATTTCCGCATTGAGTTTATTGTGCATATCTATAGGAGTGTTGCTTTTTGTTATAATGAGGACTTGTGCCTAGACATTCTGAAGTGGATAAATTATGCAATAGTTAAACCTTTGTCTTCAACACTTTTGATCTTCACGCTATTTTGAAAAAGTGGCTAAGATGCATCCGGTACCAAGAATTGAAATTTCCACTTGAAGCCACTATTGAGTTATTGCATTTCTTGCTTCCATATTCAGTTCTATATAGCTTCTGCAGAACCCTGGTAAGCGAAGCACTATTTATGTGGTCAGGACAACATGAGTATCATTCTTGGACATCGTGGGTTTGTGGCATTGAGGGTATACTTCCACAAATTGGTGCGTCAGAAGGAGCAAATGCAATGGTTGAACAATTACAATTTTTTTTCTGTTGTTGGTTCTCTATTTGGTCAGCTCCATAACTCATATTCATATGCTACAATTTGGGATCCTCCTATACTAATCCTGCAATGGATCACAGTGCAGCAAGGATATTTTGGACACCCAAATGCAATTTCTCATGGGTTCCAAATATGTTCCAGATTTAGCATAATTGAGACCTTTCCAATGCTGTTTCATTCTCTAGTTATGTTCATATCACAAAGGTTCAAGAGTGTAAATGATTTTCCTTGGAAATTTATTCTCGATATGCAAGCACATTTCTTTGACCCTGAGGACAAGGTCAATTTTGAAGGGGGGTAATCTAATATATGGACTAAATAAGAATAAGGAGAGGGTTCTGATGAGAGGGATTGGCCAGCAAGAGGCTGAGTGAAATATCGTAGAGTGGCGCGGCCGGGATGTCAGCTCTTAAGGGGGATGCATTGTAACAAGGCCTTGGGTTCCCCAACTCTAACAGCTAGCTTTTGGGGTATGATTCTCTTAAGGATTTGTGCTCGTTACAATTGTGCTCTCATTGAGAGATGACCAACTGGAGAGGGCTACCTGCGGAAGGTTTAGATCGGAGGTCTGACCAACAGGAGGTTGAGTGAAACACCGAGTGAAGTGTAGTAAAGTGGATGCATTGTAATAAGTCCTACGTTAGGAAGGTTTGCTTGAAAGAGAGGCCTTATAAAGCCTTGGGTTTTCCAACTCCAACATCTATCTTTTTGGAGTGTAGTTCCCCCAAGAACTTGTACTCAATACATTTGAACTAGAATGTGATTCATTCCAAAGCATTTATGAAAATATGGCCAAATATTTGAGTGGAGTAAAGTGCAATCTCCACCCATACTATACTAGAAAAAAAGCCAAATCTCCTCCTCCATCATGTAGTAAGCTTGAAACAGGGTATCAGTGCCGCGCCTTTATTCATTTCACAGAAGCAGCCTTCGGTTTTAGAGTTTTCTGCTTGACAAAGAATGCTGCTAGCATGCTTTTGCTGCGAGTATGGGTCTGGACAATATCACGCCGATTTTGGTTGTCAAATGACTTGAATGTTGTCAAAGGTTTGAAACCCTCCAATGCATCCTGCAAATAGAACCCACCAATATTTTAGTCCCTGGCACTAAGAGGTAGTATTTTGGGTAGTTCAGGTTTTACCCTCATTTAGTTTCAGCAGCAAGTACCAACAACAAAATAGTTTTAGAAAATTTTATATAGATAGTGTAATTTCCACTGCAAAGTGAGGTTTATATTAAGCACTGGAGGATTACTAATTACAAGTTGCTAATCAAGCATCATGTCACCAGACATCTGCACTTCTTCATGAATATGACATTACCTTGCGCATGAATCCCAAAGTTTGCTGAGCTGGACTAGAAGTAGGAGTTCTGTTGGGTACGTGACTTTGAGCTGCTACGGATTTTTTCAAATTATTTTCCTCGTCATCTACAGGCATGTCACCTCAAATTGTAAGGAGCCAAGCTTTCTAGTAGAAGAAATAGCCATTTTTCGGCCAATTAAACTGAATTATATTACTAATACAGTTGTTTTACGCACCTAAAAGTTGGAAAACTCCAGAAGTTTTCACAGAGAACCTTGGATCCCCTCTGCAGAAAAGATGTGTTAGAGGGCTAAAAAAACATCTCATAGTGTGCTATCTTCAGTTAGAGATAATAGAAGAAGGGGAAACAGCCGTGCAAAGGTTCAAACTATATTTTTTTAATGTCCCCACACTTACTTTTTTGAAGAACGCGAACTCCCTTTCAAGGTAGAATTAGTTTCTGAAGCCAAACGCCATGAAAGAGTTTTCGCAGCAGGGATTCCTACAATACGTGTTTAAATGAAACCATGTTATATATACTTAATGGCAAATGGCCCAACTCAAAAAATAGGAGCATACATTAAAATCAATTCCAAAAACTTCAGATGGAATAAATTTCCCCCAATCACACGCCTGAAGACCGAGGGCGAGCTCTAGTTTGAAATGAATTTTTCCTTGTATCAACTTGTACGTGTGGACTGAAATGCACCTTTTTGTTGACAGAGTCTAGCTTGCATTGTTAGAAATAAACACACACTTATTCATGATTCAAATTAAAAATACAGATACGCAACACAAATAATTACTTCTAGATTGAAACCCGTTAAACCTACTTGGCAAGATGTAGTGCTTATGATGCCTAGGAATGAAAGCTAATAACTGCTGCTGCCGAAGACCCTCGTTATCAGTGTAGATTTGGCATGTAAGGAGTTGCTGCCAGTAAAGAAATAAATTAACCTCAACTACCATTGAAAGTTGTCTATGTGAACAAGGCATCTACACAAAATACTAGTAATTACCTGATTTAGGGTGGAGACCTTCAAATCAATGGTTGAGACATCCAAAGTTTGCCGTTCAACAAGATCAGTCAATTTGTATGCGACAGTTCCAAGATGATCAACAGCGTTAACAAGGGCTCGTACAGCATAATCTTTCAGATTCTCAAGTACCCTGGTCAATAAATGAGATTCATCTAGGAAAAATAATTGTGCAGTTCAAACAAAAAAAGTAAATACAAACATTTAACCATGCATTTTAGATTAACTAATCACAAAATTTTCTATGGCCCATATTATAGTCAAGGATCAAAATTCAGGACCCAAGTCATCCAACACAATTAGTTACACAGACAACTAAAAAAACAAATCCATCCACACAAAGTGGAATACTTGTAGCATTTGACAGTGGCCCAATCCTCAAATTGCCAATAGTTGGCATTTCACACTTACTATATGCAGCATGCATTTATTGAAAACCCATGCAAAATGTAATATACAACTTTTTAATAATAATGAAACCAATGAGTAGAGGCAACTAGAAAAATGCAATGAAGTCATTAGTTTTTTATCCTGTCGCAAGAAAGTCAAGCACTTAGAGACAGAGAACCTTATGGTGGTAAAATTTCCTTCCAAAACAGTTTATAATATGAATTATCATCAACAAAAGAAGTATTCTATTGCTTACATTTGTTTCTGTTCGCTGTGGCGATAGGATTTCTCACAGTATTCCGCAGCAGAATAAAGTTGAGGCCTCAGATTCTTTAGTTCCTGGAATGGCAATCGTTTGAGGATCGAATAACCACTTATGATTCGTCAAATCATAATCAAAAAAATCAAAGAGAAAATACTCAAAGGAATAGCATGAGACAATACGTAGCTGCATTGACCCTTTAACAATGAGGAACTAAACACAATGAGTTAGAGATGTTGGAAATTGATCAGAGAGTTCAACAGAAAGAGGCAGCCAATACCAATTACCAAGATACCAACAACATGACAAGTCTAACAAATCCTCCGCCAAAGTTAATTTGACTTGAGAATGACAAACATAACGTGATTTCAATGGAATAGTTCAATCAACACCATAGCTTAGACGAACTTACAGCGTCTGGTTGCAGAGAAAAATTATATTTAAACCCCCAGCCCCAATCCCCCTACAAAGGTAAGAAGTACAAGTTGAACGGACCTGAGAGGAATACATCTTCTCAAAAGAAAACTCAAAACTAGGACAAAATTAACTGTAACTTATTCCCCAAGATTGCCCTCCATCATAGAACCAGAACAGGAATTAAAAGTCAATCCAGAATAAAACAATCTTACGAAATGCAAGGTAACAAAAAAATAAATGGAATACACAACAAAATCCAAAAGAATGAAGATCTAGTCCAACAATCATAGACCAAAAAACACGGGAGAAAGTGAGAGAATCTAGAAGATCACCTGCAATGCCTTGACGAAGCCTTTGCTACGCTCCATGGAAGCCTCATCGAAGGTCGTGGCCGAGTTGACAGACCTTGGGAGCTCCAATTCCATGCCTAATCCAACAAACTTCAACTAATGGAATTACAAACAGAGCATTGAAATTGTGAGAGCAAAAACCATGAAATTTCGTCAGCAAGATAATCCTCAATAAAGTAATGAGAGGGAATTGGGGTGGGTGAGTTTTTGGTGGGAGAGGTAAGCAAGCAAGCTACGGGAGGTGTGTGAGTGAGGGAGAAGCAAACCACCAAGAGAAACGAAAATGACAGTGTGCCTCTCGTGTTTTATTTACAGAGGTACGCGTTCGTTGATGCAACTTTTCGCGCAGTCGGTGCGTTACTGTGTTCTTTTCTTTTTTTTTATTTTGGACAATAGTGACTTGATATTTCTTTATTGAATTGTAAATTTATAATGCTAGTAAATAATAAATAAAATGGTTAACCTGCATTATATTGTAAAGTATTTTTTTCAATTATATTCAGTTGTCTAATATATTTTGGGGTGAATCCAATATTTGAAGAAATTATTCTAGCAGCATCTAGCACCTATAGTAGATTTTTACGCATCTAGAACTATACAATGTTGTTTTCGCATTCAACGTCAAGGTTTAAAAATACTTTACGATATTGGATGCATCTGAAAAACATTTTAACTTACGGATTTCTTTAAAAAAAATAGTTCAATGTGTTCAATGAAACTCAATCCAATAATAATTGACATGTTTTTTGTTGGTAGAAAAAATAAATTACAGGTTTTTAGATTGTGTTAAAATTGTAATGTACAAAACCAACATCAATAATCAATATCAAATGTAAAATTTTAATTCCATGCATCATTTGCAGTATAGCTTAATATATATCATTCTAGTTAACAAACAATTGCATGGTTTTAATATACTACTTCTGGAATAAAAGTTAGTTAACATTTTTTGAAAAAATTAATAAAGTAAATTAATTAATATATCTATCATTTTTTAAATTAATTCGTCTGACTTATAAATTAATATATAATATAAAAATACGTATAAATATTTTAAATTGTATACTACATTTAAGTTATTTATTTAGCTTTTCTAATTATCTAAAAAATCATATGGCTTTTATATCAAGAAGGTGTGATACTAAGCTTAGTAATCATGCAAGCGGTATAATAAAACATCATAAAATAAAAGTATTTGTTAATGTTATGTTCACTTTAATATTTTGTTTAAAATTCAGTAAGAGAGGCACATGCTTAACATGATAAAAAAAAAGGCATAATTTCAATTTTTGAAATAAACATAAATAGTATGTGTTGGGAGGAGTATTATTGTGAATTGCAAATCTTTGCCTTGGGCAATCCTACATTATAATTGTTGCAAGACATGCTTTGATTTAATTAGCACTTGGCAGTAATGTTCCATATATGTGCCCTCTGAGACAAATCTTTATTAAATATTACTATTTGCATTATAAAATTGGGAAATTTATTGAGAGGTCTAAATAAGGAACTTATTTAATGAATGGTTTCAATTTTAATAATATTAATCAAAAGATCACATTGACAACATGAGGTGTTGTCAATGTAACGCATGATGCTGTCAATATATAGGACTTCAATTGGACCTTTTGATAAATATTTTCAGAATTGGGACCATTCATTAAATAAGTTCCTTATTTAGAATCTCCCAATAAATTTCCCTATAAAATTTTATTTTACAGTAATTAAAAATGGAATACTTTTATTAAACATCCAGTTGAAACTTTTTTATTTTGAAAAAAAAATGATGTTAAGCCCAAAGCATTGCAGCGCTGTTGGCGGAAACGACAAGATTTGGAAGATTCTTCCACACCACTCTTCACTCAGAATCTATTCTCTCCCCTTTTTTCGCTTCTTCTTTTTTCTGCTTTTCGTTTTTAATTTTATCCGTTTTATAAAAAAAATACACGTAGATGAAACTTTTTATATTTATTGTATCAATTTTTTTATTACCCATGATCGTATATCTTAATTTTGATTTAAATTTTCTCCTTTTACAAATGATAAAAATTCTAAATAAACTTCTCTCTTCGGCATTTTACCAACTTTTAACTTCTTATTTTTGTTATCTTAATTTGATGAATTCATTCGGTTGCATTCTTGTCAAAAAATTGCATATTTTGAATCATTTTTTTTAATAGATGTTACTTCAACTCTTCATCGTACATGTTGATTACAAGTCTCATCTCTTTATGTACAACCATACTAGCATCCCATCATTTATATTATAGCTCCATTCACTTTATAGCCATGTTGACCTTTATGCTAATTTTCTATTTTCAACTGTGAGCTACCAAGGGAATTACCTGACTTGGAAGCAATAAACTATAGCAAAATTTAAGGGCCAAGGACTTTTATAAACACGCTTAGTGCATGGTTGGCAATAATGTTGTCGATCACATTTATGTAAGTTGAGATAAAACTTCTCTTACATACTTATATCAGCTTATGTGAAATCATTCTTTCAATGGATTTCTAAAGGCACACTTAAACACGTAGGTTATCGTAAATTTGAGGTTGCAAACTGAAATTAAACAGTGAAAACGCCAACTAAGGAATCTTGGTTGAAAGAAGGTGGGGTAAGTATCTTTACTACTTTTGCAAAGAAAATCATTCATCAACTTAAGGAAAAAGCAAAGAGGCAATCTTTTAGAGACTACCTCTATTCAAGAGGATCACTCATCCACTGCCAATATCCTCCATGGTTGTTGAGACACAAGGAATGGGCTAAGAATACAAGAAGTGAGAACAATACATGGTGAGCTAATCATCCACATTATTCAGATAAAAAAAATTGAAAAATTATCTTTAAATTAGGCCAATCTTATCTACTCTCATGACTAAATTTTAGAAATTTCAAGTCCGGATATTAATTTAAATTTTGTATGTAATATATCCATTAATCATTTTTATAAACAATAACTACTGAAATCATGCAAAGTAGATTAGTGGCTAAAATTAGTTAAAAACAATATATGTATAAGAAACATAATTTTTTTAAATACATCATTATTTACGAAGATGGTGAGCGAAAGAGGAGAAGAGAGAATACATGGGAAAAAGACATGAGAAGCATATAAATATATTATTTATAAGCTATAATAAAGTTGCTTCAAATATAAAAATTCTAAATAAGATTAGTAAATTCAACAAATCTGTAATTAAGCTATTGACCCAATTTAGAGTTTTGAAATGAGGGTAAGATGATTTTACTACCCTCTTCTACTCTCCTCTCTCCTCTTTGAAGATTTTCATTGCTCTGTAACTTAATTTTTGAATTGTTAATTTTAGGGTTATATTTTCTTTTTTTTACTTGAATTATTCTTCACGATCCTTTCAGAATATAAAAAACTCCTTTGATTTAAGGGAATGGTATTTCATCTTATTACATATTAATGTTTACATAATAATAGCAATGGAATTCTTTTAAGAGGGGAGAGAGAGAGGGATATGAAAAGATAATAAAACCATTTCATCTATATTTTAAAATTCAAAATTTGGTCAATAACTTAATTAGGTAATTATTAAATTTACCGACTTAATTTAAAATTATTCTATTTCACATAGTTTTATATGGGAAATTTCTAAGGGCCTGTTTGGTTTAAGGAAACGATTGGAAAGAAATGTAAGAGAATGAGAAATTTTTTGGCATTGTTTGTTTGGTATGCATTGGAATAAAAAATGATTTGATAAGAAAATTTTTGTTTGGTTGGGTTAAAATGGTAGTAAAGTAGGTAGGATAATTATGTCAAACGACCATATGACTTGGTATAATTTTATATATTTGACTATCAATACATTATATTTGGTATTTTAGGTATAAACATGTCTTTTACTTTTTCCTTCACCTAATGGAAATTGCTTTTCCACCATTTTTAGAAGAAAAAGATCTTCCTACACATGAAGGAAATGGCTTTCCGCGAGAAGACATTTTCTATGCTTAAATAGCAATCGAATGACGGAATCCAATGGAAAATTTTGATTTTTCGCTTCCAACCCTCCATTTTCCTTGAACCAAACTGACCCTAAGTTATAAACAGGCTTAGCCTAAAACTGTGTAAAGTACAAGCCTACGGTTCAATTTAATTCTGTACAAATATTTAATAGTAATACAAATTACTATTTATCAATTACAATTAAAATTTTGATATTAATATATTTATTTATTTTTATTGTTTCTGATAAATTGACGAGACCTAAGCCTGAACACGGATGGGCGTATCCAGTTTCGTTCGTTTAGCGTTCTCGTTTGCCAAAGGGGTGTTTCCAGATAAGATTTCTTTTACGGGAAAATGACGTCGTCTTCTTTAATTTTCCTCTAATTTCTTTGTTTCTGTGGAAAAATCTGAGCTTCTGATGGCTCTTCTTATCCATTCACCGGCGACGCTCGTAAACCCCAAAGTTTTCTGTGATCACATTCACACCCCTAGCTTTAGGAAGCTTCAGAGCTTTAGTCCTTCCACGGACGGTACTGTAATCGGGTCGAATTGTGGGGTAAGAGTTTCCTGTGGAGGAAAAGACCTTGAAGTTTCGCATCTGAATCAGCACGTGAGAGTGAACTCGTACGGCCCTTTTTCCGCCCCGGTGAAGCTAGAATCGAGGCCGAGCAAAGAGGAGGAAGAAAAGCAGAATTACTATTTGAATCTGGGCTATGCCATCCGGACTTTGAGGGAGGAGTTCCCTGAGCTCTTTTTCAGGGAGCTTACTTTCGATGTCTACAGGTTTGTTGAGTGTTCACATAATTGCATTCGTGCTTCCACCATCGTAGTTGAGACTTTGAGCAGAATGTATGTGTCCGTGTGTGTGTTATGATCTCTGTTTTCCACCGATTTGTCATTTTTAATTTTATAGCAACACATATATTATGGCCTGAGACTGACTGTGTATATACCTGACATCAACATGGACTTAGGACCCAATATTTAAGTTTCAATCTGTAGATTGTTGATCTATTAAGTCAAGTGCTGACTAATTCTCATTTGTGGATCAATGACTTGATTGATCTTCATGCTAAAATGTTGGTATTTATGCTTCGAGTGTATCAAATGCTAGCATAGGAAATTGGAAATAGGAATATGCGCAGCATCAAATTGAGGTGTTGTGCGGTTTTGCCCCTGTATCTAAATCTTATTGCTCAATTATTACCATTTTGCAGGGAAGATATCGTATTTCAAGATCCCCTCAACACATTCATCGGTATTGAGAATTACAAATCAATCTTCTGGGCATTACGATTTCATGGTAGGATCTTTTTCAAGGCTTTGTGGGTTGATATAATCAGCGTGTGGCAGCCTGTTGAGAGCACAATAATGGTTCGCTGGACCATTCATGGAATCCCTCGAGTTCCATGGGAGAGTCGTGGAAGGTTTGATGGAACCTCTGAATATAAACTTGACAAGGAAGGCAAGATTTATGAACATAAGGTTGACAACATTGCTATGAATTCGCCTCGTAAGTTTAAAGTGCTTAGCGTGCAAGAATTAATCCAATCTATCGGATGCCCCTCGACCCCAAGACCAACGTATTTTAAAATATCTTTGCCTTCAAGGAGAACTTGGAATGGGTGAAGTTCTTCCAAAATTTTGGTGTGAACTGTGGATGTTATGTTGGAGTATCGAACTAGACATATAAAGCTGTCTTATATGTGTGCTCAAGTGTAGTAGTAATTGTTTAAAGGATCTATATTGGCTGTTGTAAGTAACAAAATTTTCAGCCATGTATATATATACTCTGTATATTTTATAGATTTGCTAAATGTTGTCATCAGATGCAGTTTTAGACTTTCGTAGAAAATGTTTAGTTTCAAAAACCAATTCTCATGGATGCATTAGAATAATGGAGTATTACACTATATTCAAGATTCATATTCATGTACATCGATCACATAGGAACATAACTGGCAAGTGATATAAACTCGGGCACGCAGTTTCTAGACATCACTTTTTATGGAGGAAATATATCCAGTTTGATCATCATAGTACTTGGACCATGACATGACACCCCCATAATTTTCAGCGGTTTTGATAGCAGGAAGAACCTTTGAGGTAAGGTCAGTCACTGGAATAAAGCCACTTCCAACTGCCTGAGCAAATGCAGGCAGCCCTGAGAAAACTTTAGTGCTTGGGATATCTGAGATCCAGTGCCTCCAAGCATTTTCAAGACTGGCAATATCTGTAGAACTGTATTGGCATGGAGGATTATTGCAAAACTTGACCCAGACATGGTCAAAAAGGCCTGTCTTAACGGCATTTCCAAGCCAGGCACCAGGAAAAGGGTCCTGGGGAGCTGCTGAGGTAGACCTTTCCTTTGCTGCTGTATCCTGAAAGCAGAGATGCCATTATAATGCAAAACTACATGATTATCTCAGTTCTACCATTGCCTAATCATACTGCACCATTGATCAATGATAAAACTTTCTCAAAGTATGGGCGTCTTTATTAATCATTGACTCATTCTTCATCACTTCATAATGTATTCACTCCTGTCCTCTCTCTCTCTCCTTTTGGTGATCCATATGCCGGAGGAAATGATACTGTAAAACTTTTAGATGAACACTGAACAGTAAAATAAGTTATAGTCAATCCAATCATTTTGAACCTTAAACGCACCTGTTGGTTTGGTTTTGGGATAATTTAGGTATGGAGAATATTTGGCAAGATCATCCCAGTGCTGGTTTATTCCTTGTTCAATGTCAAAGTTAATGCCATCTAAGATAACTTCACCATAGAGTTGGGGCCCAACCCGCCTAACAATGGCGGGTTTGGGCCAACCCGCCCTGCTCAACCCACGGGTTAGGCGGGTTGAGCCCGTGGATTGGCGGGTCAGCCCGCCAACCCGCTGATTTAATTTTTTTTTAAAAAAAGACATATTATATATTTTTTTCTTACCTTTTTTCATCCCAATATTTTTTACAAAAGAAAAGGTAATATTAAACTATATTTTTAGGAAATTATTAAACATTTATTGATGAGATTGAAAAGAGATCATGAAAATATACAATCTTATAGAAAAAAATTGGATAAAAAATAGAAAAAATATTTTTTGTAAAAAAAATTTAAAATAGCTCGGGCTGGGGATCCCCAGCCCGTCA
The DNA here is from genome assembly GCA_025593235.1 of Vachellia pachyceras. Classification (NCBI taxonomy): domain Eukaryota; kingdom Viridiplantae; phylum Streptophyta; class Magnoliopsida; order Fabales; family Fabaceae; genus Vachellia; species Vachellia pachyceras. The sequence continues at coordinate 10,073 of JANTPZ010000301.1, read as the reverse complement.
CCTGGGAGAGTTGTTGGCGGGCTGGCCCGTTTTCCTCCCACTACTTCACCATGAGGGCGAGAAGGTGAGTTTCCTCCCAAAAAAGTTATTCCAAAAGATAAAGGGCAACCTTTCTTGCATCCTCTGAGGATGCAGGTGAGTAGCTCCCAGCACCTCCACCAATCGACCTTGGCTTGACAAGACTTTATGTCAGCACTCAGACTTGTAGGCATTGCAATATGCATCACAGTGGCCTGAAAGGTCTATTTTGGGAATTCCACCATTGCCAAAAGTGTAGAGAAAAGCTATGTTCACAAAGTCATAGTTTCCAGAAGCACAAGTCTCTGCTAGAGTTCCCTCAGTCCCGTTTTGACCCCAGACTGTAGATGGCAATTCCACCGTCCTCTGATCCTCTTGCTAGTATAAGCAGCACCACTTGGAAGAATATTGGTAGCCCCTACAGTACCTGCCATTTGATCTCTCTCGTGTGAAACTGAAAATTTTTCGTTCTGTTTTCTTTAGTATGGGGATGTGCTGCTCTATGTTGAACAAGAGAGGTTCATATAGTTGAAGGTAGCTATTGAGTTCTGAAAGTAATCTTGTATTGCTTATGAAACTGATTGGCGTGCCTTAAGGTCTGTTTCTGGATTAATTGTGTTTTAGGCTATTTCTGGATTAATTGTATTTTAGGCCTAAAAGAGTATCATATGAATGTTAACTAAGTCAAATGATCTGATTTCTGCCTTGTCCCTTGGTGGATCTTCATCGTTTCTCCTACGTACGCCTAGAGCAGCTCTGTTTTTATTGTTTTTATTGAATATAGGTGTAAATTTAGTAATAAAGTTATTGACCATAAACAATTAGCATAATTAATTTTTTAATTGTGCAAATTTTGCGTTCTGTTAACCATCTCTAACTATTAACCAGCTAGCTTATTTTGTAGTTTCGTTTTGGAGTAATTTAGTTAGGTAATCAAAACTATTAATTTTTGCTTAACCACTTCTTCCTGAAAGTTTCTATAATTATTTCTTTCTGATGGTAATTAAAACTACTTTTTTGTTTAAAATTTTTAGAATAAAAGAAAAAAATTGAAGCAAAAGGAGTAAAAAAGGAAAAAGTTAAAAAAAAGAGGTGGTTCTGATTACCATTTAAAAAACTTATTTAGAGCAATTTTCATAAATGAAGTTAAATAAAAATGAGTGGTTTTAATTACTACAATGATCTAAAATGACACTCTAAACCTAAAAATAATAAAATATACTATCTGATTAATGAAGTTATCAAAGGTTAACGTTGCTAAATTTACACCCTCAAAAAGTTAATTATGTTGAATGCTTCTACCCAATAACTTCATTGTTAAACTTAGTTTTCCCCTTTTTATTTAATTTCTCTTGTCCTATTACTTTTGTTCAATTCATATACCACACTGAGAGACATTAGAAACTGAGTCACCAAGAAAGTAATGGTAAACCTGCATTTAAGACTTTCCCGATAAAAATCTCATTTCATTCGAAGCATCCAAGGTCCTCATTTTCTCTCTCTTCACCCTCTTCCAGTCTTCCGCTGTTCCTCACTTAATTCGGGCATTTGTTACCTGCTCCGTTTATGTAAATTTGGTAGAATGTTGCAATATTAATCTCGGCGCTGTTAATTCAGGTCCTCCATCTATGGTGTTGAAAAGTATATATCATCTCTTTCGACAATCAGGATTCAATTTCTCAAACAACATACTTGAAAGAATCAAATCTTAGACTTAGATCGAGGCTCAAGGATTAAAATATTTGGAAGTAATGATATTACGTAATCAAAGTTGAGAAAATGGCAACATAGCGGAAAGCCCATTTTGTTCAATCATCAAAAGAGCTTCAAAAATCTTCCCCGACACGAAGCTCATGCTCACATATAAAACCAAGAAGAGCATGAAGCCAGAACAAACAAAAATATTAAGCTTTCGCTAACATAATTGGTAGCTGAAAGACCAGATACAAGTCTTAACATGTAAGAAGCCAGCAAAAATCATAAAGCTTGAAGCCAAAGACAAGGGTACACCAACACAGCCGTCCAATCCAACCCAAAAGCTAACAACGGTTGGCAAAATAAATAAGGCTCTATGGAACTAATAAAGTAAACATCTGGAGCCAAAGTTAAAGGTTCAAACCATTGCCACTCAACTTATTACTCTAACTTCTTGCCTTTCAACGGCCCCTTTGGGATCTTACTCAAGACCTTATCATCGAACACAGCATACTGCTTTTTAATCTCAATGGTAGCCTTCTCAGCGAACGGGTCTATCTTATCCTGGTACTTGTCATACAGGACAGGAACTGTGTGCAATGTGACAAAGGCTGCGCACCAAATGAAGATTTTCAGATCAATTAAATATCATAACATGAAAAGAATGCTTTAAACACAATGATTGTTATTGTTCTTACCAATGTAAAACAAGGTCAAGAAGTTGCACCAGTTACCCACAACTGATAGAATCCACAAGCCAGCGACAACCTAACAACATCCAAACCACAGATTCCTCAGGATGATACAATGTCATGAATTTCTTTGAAGATAAACATAACCCACCAAGTTATTGAAGTGCAGCGATTGATAAAATCCTAGTAAAGCTAAACAATCGAAGCATCATATAAGGAAGTTGGGATCAATTAGTAAATTGCAAGAACTATAATGATCAGTATTCAGTAATGGTATAATTCTAATTGTTTCAGAATTAAGGATGGAATGAGAAGCCAAATCACATTAACATACAATAAGGAACTTCTTCAAATCCCTTCCTGAAGCTATATTACGCAAGACAGCAAATCCCCTATTGATTTCAATCCTCAAAGCAGCTGCAACTTCCAGGAATGGTTCCTCAGGTAGATGAACCTCTGGGATGCGAGGTGTAGTTCTACAAAATGATTCATTGAGCATTGGAAAAGGTTAAATAAATACAAGGTCCCCGACGGTACATAGCTATGCATTTATTCAATAGATTATAAAGTTCGACTTCGAGGCCTACTTGTTGATGAAGGTATGGGCATTGGACCACAAGAACAAAACTGCAAGCAGCAGTATCAGAATGTGACAGACTAAAGTGAGAAGGTGATATTCAAGCAATTCAAAAAACACCCAAATGGCCGTGGCTGTGCCAAGTACACTGGCAGATACTTTTTTGTTCCTCCACAGTAACACATCAGCAGCTGCAATTGGTGATTACAAATGAAGTAATAAGAAAAAAAAAATCATAATAGCAATAATAGATAATACCGAATCACACAAGGAAAAAAATAGATTGCCCAAATAAAAGTATATTCCCTGAAATATAAAATATAAATCTATAAATACCATTTCATTTAAAGAGGATCAAAAGTTAGACAATCAGCATCTATTTAGTCCCCGTTTATAAGAAAATACATTGGTACGATCCATATTCCACAGCATTCTATCAATTTAAAACATCGATTATGCAAATTAATTTTAAAGCCAGCAGCATACATAACAGATCTCACAAGACTAAAATCGATTAGAAAGCAGGGAAGAGAGCCAAAAAGGTTCATACGCTTTCCGCCGCCGAGAACAGAATGTACCGGCCTCTCTCTCCCGAAAAGACGAAAAACTTTGTCCTTCACCGACGACGTAACTGGCTTCTCAGAATCGGAATCGGAAGACGATGAATCGTGACCATTAAGCTTCTCAGCTACTTTCTCAATAACCGATCCAAGACCAGTGACGGTGCTCTCCGCTTCCTCCGCCATTGTCGTCGCCGAACCCGAAGCTGGCGATCCAATATACCAAATTCAAGTAGGGAAGAAATTTGAGGTAGGGTTTGAAGAGGAGAGTGATACTTATAGGTACGAAAAACAAGAAGAAACCCGAAGCTGGGAGGTTCGGAGCAAATTTGAGTGGGAATCACTTTAGGTTTTGTATGGCAGGTGAGGGTAAAGAAGGGAAAAAAATGGTAAGTCTAAAATTTTAGAGAGGAGTATACTACGTTTTAACTCCTAATTTTAGGAGAGTTAAAATTTATAACAATTTTACTTTCATAGATTTGTATTGTTATATTAATGTCAAAAATGTTAGTATAAAATTATTAATAAATAAAAATGAATAAAAATTATTTATTTCTTATTTAAAAATTAATTAGAAATAAAAGTTATATTTTTAAAAAATTAATTTATAAAAATATATGATTATGACTAAAAATAGAGTTATTATTTTTTTATTACAAGGATAAGAAAAGGTCCTCAAGTTGCACTTCTCAGAGGTCCTGGACGTGAGTAATCTTGGCGGATCATAGCAGGGAGCTCATCGTCGGCATGTCTGAAGAGGAGAATCACAGGAGCAGCTGTCAGCGCCACTTTTGCTAAATGGTCAGCTACCTTGTTCGTTTCCCTCGGGCTATGGCGAAGCTTCACCACCCGTGTCCTTTCCAATAGATTCTTCACTTCCTTAACCAGGTCCGCAGCTGGATGAGCGGACACCAGGACCCCTGTTATTAATCTCACTGCCTCCATCGCATCAGTTTCAAGCATGAGCTGGAGGATACCTTGGTCCCAACTCCCAAGCTGTCTTGAGCCAAAGTGAAATTGCCCAAAGTTCTGCCGATCGATGAGCTGTTTCCGATACTCCCTTTATGAATGAACCCATATACTAGCTCACCTTCCTCATTTCTCAAGATCCCTCCACAGCCTCCATGATGGGTTCTAGGGAATCAATGTACCATCTATTGGAAATATGTGAGTTAGTTAGAGTGGTTAGTGTTAATTATTTAGTTAGTTAATAATTCAAAAGTCTATATAAAGGGTCACAATGTAATGATTTGTGTGATTGAATAATCATCACCAAAAGTGAGACGATGAAGAATCCCCACAAAGAAGGGGAGGATAACTTGGATCTTCCACTTCAAGAGTTCCTAAAATGGGGTTAGTTCATCACCCTCAAAAGAGGGTAGATTAGTGTTGTAAGCCAAAATGGTTTATGTAATACATTCAATTTCTTCTTTCACTTCTCAATCTATTCTTATTTCCAATACTTTCAACATGGTATCAAGAGCAGGCTGTTTTCTTAGACCCAAGATTGCTGGAGTTCTAATCCCAAGATTACTGCAAGAAAAGCCAGACTTCAAGGTCAAGCATCCTTGGGAGAGTGATGTGAATTTAGGAACAGCCCAGACTAAAAGAAGACGCTCCTGTGGGGGCAACAAGAACATCGCCATTCATCAATACAGTTGCAGATGTGATACTGTAGAGGCGAAAGAATCTAACTGTGGGGATCTTGTTGGTTGCACTAGCTGCTTGGATCGTCTTTGAAAGATCTGGTTATACTCTTTTCTCGCTTGTTTCTAATGTTCTTCTCCTCCTTATAGTCATTCTTTATCTCTGGGCAAAATCAGCGGCAATTCTCAATGGCCAGCTCCTCCTCTACCACAGTTGCATCTATCAGAGGAAATGGTAAATGAAGTCGCCACTTTCATCCGAACTAATGCGAATTATGAGCTTTCAGTTTCCCAGGATATTGCCCTGGGCAAGGACTCAAGATTGTTTCTTGAAAGTAGCTGCATGCCTCTGGTTTATTTCTGTGGTTGGCGGCCTCACTGATTTTCTCACCCTGACGTATACCAGCCTCTTTATCATTCTCACATTGCCAGCACTTTATGAGAGATATGAAAATTTCATTGACAGATATATCTTGATGGGCTATCGGAAGTAAGTCCAATTGTATGTTAAAATAAATGAAGAATATATCAGCAAAGTGCAAAACTGGATTTTGGAGAAGAAAAAGCTGAGCTGATTTTTTGGTATCTTATTTCCATTCTTTTCCTAAATGTTTCTTAGAGAGAAACATTGGTGAGAGAGTAATTGAAGTGTGGAGCATGGTGGTGACTACCCAGCACCTGTTTGTAGAGAAGTGATTTTTGCATTTTCCATGTGATAGGTTTAACTGAGAAAAGATACAGGTTAAGAGAGTTGGGGACTATTTACAAACACTTCAGGGACTGTGTTGTTTGCAGTTGCGAGTAAAAGATATAGTACAGGACCAAAAAAATCAGTATTCTCAGGAATGAGGAAGCCAGACTCATGGAGGAAAGCCAGAGACTAAACCAGGAAATAAAACTGATGGAAGAAGACCAGAGATTGCAACAGAGTCAAAGGATTAAGCAATAGAGGGAATAGTGGAGATGGGCATAAGCATTGAAGCTCAAAATTTTCAAATGCACTTCTGGAGGCCGAGGAAACTGTTGATTATTGAGAAGAATATTATGAAGAAAAGTTTGTATTGTTGTGAGAATCAAAATTGTATAGTTTAACTTACTTCACTCTTCACTCCCTTATAATTTTTGTATTGGCAAGTTGAGAACATAAAGTTAAGGTGTGTCAACTTAGGGGGGTGTTGGAAATATGTGAGTTAGTTAAAGTGGTTAGTGTTAATCACTTAGTTAGTTAATGACCCAAAAGTCTATATAAAGGGTCACAATGTAATGATTTGTGTGTGATTGAATAATCATCACCAAAGAGTGAGAGGATGAAGAATCCCCACAAGAAGGGGAGGATAACTTGGATCTCTCACTTCAAGAGTCCCCAAAATGGGGTTAGTTCATCAAACTTAAAGAGGGTAGATTAGTGTTGTAAGCCAAAATGGTTTATGTAATACATTCAATTTCTTCTTTCACTTCTCAATCTATTCTTGTTTCCAATACTCTCAACCCCGTCCACATTCATTTTCACCCAACCAGCGGTGCCGGCACCCACTTTGCTCTATGATCAACTACTGCACTCCCGTCCAAGTTTGCACCAGTCAACTTGTGGTTCACTGTGGCTAGAATACTCTATGCATTTTTTAGTAACGCCTCATTAAAAATGGTTCTATTTTCAAAAATTCTCTCATTCCATCTTCTCCAGAGCAGCCAACATACAGTAGCGAAAAACTCGCTCCATCCTTCCCGTGCTTTTGCTCCTCTGTTGGCAATGTTCGAACACAACCACTGCTTACAGTTCATGGTGAAGAACTGATCATGTGTCAATGGTTCAATCAACGACAACCATAGTTCTCTGGTTCTACGACAAACTCAGAGGGCATGAACATTGCTTTCTACTTCTTCGCTGTACCAAGTGCAAGTCGTCTCACTACACATATTTAGACGAATCCATTCCTCATTCATAAGAAGGCGATTCTGAACAGCAAGCCACATAAACATCTTACACCTCTGGACAGTGTTAAGCTTCCAGATTCACATCCAAATGTTGTCAACGGGCCTTTGGTTTTTAGTAATGAAACTATAGGTAGACTTCACTGTAAGACAACCACTAATATCATGTCCAGTGCACCTTCTTTCTTATAGGATCCCTCCTGGACGTACTTCTATGCATCTTGATCCCGAGCCAATTATTGGAGCTAGCTGATCGTTGTGTCTATAATGGGCAACAGGTCATTGCCACATTTATACTTGATGCGGATGACTCTTACCCCTAAGTGCTCTCGCTGGTGTATTAACTTCCCCTCAAGCTTCATCATGTAAGCTTGGTTCTGGCCCTTCATTTGTTTAATTCCTAGCCCTCCATTACACTTGGGCTTGCATACATTCTCCCACGCCACTAGGTGAGGTTTCCTCGTTTCTGTAGGAGAGCCCCAGAGAAACGTTCTATTGCTCTTTTCAATACTTTCGCATGTTGCTACCAGAAGAGCTGATGTTTGCATCACATACCCAGGAATTGCTGCAATCACGGATGCCACCAACGTTGTACGTCCAGCAAGCGACAGTGAGTTAGCTTCCCAGTTCACCAGTCGACTACAGACCTTGTCCATAACTTCCTTGAAGCTTTCCTTGGTCACCTTTTGTGATGCAATGGTACTTCCAAATACGTCCCAAATCCTCTGTTCTATGGAATCTTAGGGAAGTGAAACGCTGTCCGTCATAGAAGAAAACTCGAGTTTAGATGCATTAACCTTCAACCCCCCGAGCTAGCACAAAACTTGCCTAAACAATTTCTCACTTCCTCTGCTTGGGCCACTGAAGATTCTGTAAATAATATTGGCCCATTTGAGAACGCGGCGGAGAAGTACTTTTACGCAAATCGAGGTAAATATATAGAGGAGATTATCTTATTTTACAGAAAAACACTGTTGAACGTGCTTTTGGCTTTTAAAAACGTTATTCCCAACAAGCCCACCATGTGATCAGCGAAAAAGAAATGCGATATAGGTAACCCATCCTTGCAGAGATCTTAATTAGACGCCAATTATTGTTGATCACTCGCTCTTGTATCATGTGTGCAAATTTTTCCATACAGATTACAAACAAGTCAGGCGAAAATGGGTACCCTTGTTGTACCCCTCTGCCCGTAGTAAAGGAACTCGCTCTTCCCCCATTCCATAGTAGTTTACATAGAGGCTGTTGAGACACAACAGTATACAAGAAGGTTCACCATGTCGTTAGGTAGCTGCAACTCATATACACATTTTCGAATAACTCATAGGTTACAGATATTTCAATGCCTTGGTATCTTGGATCCGAGCTAAGGAAGTAATCACAAAGTAGAGGTATGACACACATACATATAGAAAGGTCACCTTCATCATGAGAATTGAATTGAATGTGAGGCTAATTAATACCATAGAATATACTATAATATATAATTTTTTAAAAAAAGCTAAATTGCAATACAAACATATTATGTCTTGGGCCGAGGCACGAGGTATGTCAAAGATTTTTTCCCCACTCTCATGTTAAGAGCCATGCGCTAATTAGTGCTCACTGTCTTATTTTAAGGGCAATAATGGCTATGTAGATGGGTTAAATACAGTGAAAAAGATTGATTTCTTACTATATGGTAAATTAATATTCGAATTTACATTAAGAATAATGCTTACGTTTGAGTTCCAAACATATCTTGAATAAGATTATCTTTAATATATGTAAAAATACATTTTCCTATAATAAAAAAGTGTGTTGTTTTGTTAAATATAATCTCTAATCATTGGAATGGAAACTATCCCTAAATTTTTAGTACATAGAGGCAGTTGAAAAACTACATAAATTTGAAACATAAAATGAACCAAAGTCTTGCACTAATGGGCAAAATAAGCCAACTAACTAATATACTGTGGTTCTTTAGAGTTGACATTTCTTCCAACCAACAATTATGGCTCTTCCAAGAGATCTCAATATGAAATACTATAAAATTTATGCAAAGCTATGCTATTTATATATTATATATAGTACAATTCTTGTCAAACCTTTTTGATACATACAAGGAGCGTTGCACAACTTAAAACATGATTAAGATGTTGGACAATATTCGATCATTATTCAAAGGGCCAAATTAAGCACAAAACATTCTCTACCGATAGAATTTGCAAATTACACAAAAAACACCCATATATATACCACTATTAATGTTAACATCTACCCGTTTTCTTTTTCATTTCTCTTACAGCCCAACGAAATCAAAATTCATCTAAAGTACAGAGAACGAACAAAATTCCTGTAACAATAAAAGGAGGGAAAAAAAATGAAAATTACCATCCTCTGTAAATCCCAGAACGCCAAAGAAAAAGAGAAATAACGTCATCGGTTTCAAATCTAACAGAAGAAGAAGTCAACTGCTGCGCCTCCGATCGGCCGCGTACTGAGAGAGAGGCACCACCTCCTGCAACGGCGTCGAGAGCGGAGTTGAGATCGGTGTGGGAAGCGGGGAGTTTCGACAGACGGGGCAGGAGCCGTTGAGCTTGAGCCAAGCATCGAGGCAGGCGAGGTGGAAGAAATGGCGGCACTCCGGCATCATCCTCAGCATCTCGGAGTCCTTGTACTCGCACAAACAGATGGAGCAGGTGATATTGTTACCGTCGGAGGCTAGAGCATCCTCTGTGTAGGAGAACCTGGGGTAGGAGTTGATGACGTTAGGGGCGAGGCCGAGGGAGATGGAGTTCTCATCGCGGTGGTCGTCGGCGACGAAGATGATGCGGGGGAGAATGATGCCTTCGGGGGGAGGCGGAGGGGGCGGCGAGGGAGGGTGGCTAGAGCGGCAGCAGAAGTAGGAAGAGAGGAGGAGCGTAGAGAAGAGGAAGAGGAAGGCGAGGGCGATGGCAATGGAGTAGCCGAG